>CM069448.1:35492859-35532779 GCA_035610835.1 Ophiura sarsii
CATTTCAATTAAGTAAAATCAACCAGATAATGTTTTAAATTAAGGCAACCCACTTAGGCCAAAACAAAAAAATGGTTTGATTGGCCTAACATGACAAAAACAAATAGGGTCGGTCGGATTTTTAAATTTTCTTTTTTAAATCACCTGCTTTGGGGACATAAAATAGCCGAAAATGAAGCAAACAGTCAGAAACTTTAACACTTTGTTTCAATTTTATATACTTTTTTTTCCTCCTCAAAATAATAAAAAATATTCAGGGTCGGCGATGTATTTAGGGCTGGTCGGATTTAGGCAAATCAAACATTTTTTAAGGCCTTACCTCAATTTTATAGAGTAGATGTAACAAAATATTTTTTTTGAGTGTAGTAGGACGGACTTGTAATAGACAAGATTTCAGACGAGTTATTTTGACCAAGTTGACGTTTGATATTCAGACCATTGACCCCAATATTGATTGTCATTGGATTTCATGTTTTGAAGTTGTAACTTTTTAGATTGTCATTGGATTCATGTTTTGAAGTTGTAACTTTTTAGATGTTTTAAATTAACCTGAAGTTGTAGTATTTTGGAAGAATTAAGGAGTTGGAGTGTTAACTACTCTTGTTGAAATCTATTTTTGTAACATTGTTATCGTCGATGGAAAGAGCTTAAAATAAACTGTGAAACTTAGAAATTGTTCGGAGCCGGTTTTTTGTTCGTTAGTAGCGGAAAGCAGTAGCGTAGCCAGTGGGGGGGGGGGGGGGGGGCGGGGGGCAGGGGGCAGACTGCCCCCCCCCCCCCCCCCCCCCGGACACCTAAAATGGGGACGGAGAAGCGGGAAAATGGGGACGAGAAGAAGGGAGAAAAGAGAGAAAGAAGGGGAAGGAGAGGGAGAAAGAGAAGAGAAAGGGGGAGGAGAGGGAGAAAGAGAAGGGAAAGGGGAAGGAGAGGGAAAGAGAAGAGAAATGGGGACGAGAAATTGTTCATGTAGTACATTTACTGTGCGATTTTTCATTACTGTGCGATTTCTTTTGTACTGTGCGAAATTTTTTGACCTCACCCCCCCCCCCCCCCCCCCCCCCCCCCCCCCCCCCCCAATTACGTGAAATTCACGAGGTAAGTGACTAGATAAAAAATTTGGGCAACCTTTTACGAAAATGCTTAAAAATAGGGACGATATTGATGTTTGCCCCCCCCCCCCCCCCCCCCCCCCCCCGGAATGACAATGCTGGCTACGCGCCTGGCGGAAAGCGTGGGTTCTATCCTATCCGTATAGGTTTCCTGTTAGATCCCTTAGCCCACGCAACTGCAGGTGATGTTCAGATGCAACAGACATTTAAAAACCACTAAAATCAATTAACTACTTCGCTCGCGACTCGCCAACCATCGACAATAAGTTAACATGATTTGTACATTACAATAAATATAAGTTAAAAATGAATGTGGTTTGAAGAACTAATGATATGTTTATAGATGTTTATAACGACGGTAGACTTGTGCAAGTCTTTCCTGGATTCCACTTCATTTTGTTCGTGTTTGATAAAATCACTTTTTTGACCCAATTATTTTGAAACAAGCTAACAAAAATAATTTTGAGTAAAAAATGCCCAAATCGCTTGATGATGATGTAAAGGCACCAATGAAGGGATAATTTTTTTAAAATCTAATCTAATATTTTTAAAAATAAATTTCAAAAAATATTAGATCAGGTCAAAAAAAAAAAAATCGTCCCTTCATTAGTGTCTTACTTCCCTGATCCATCCTTTCCAAAAATGTATACTTTTATATAATAATAATAATAATAATAATAATAATAATAATAATAATAATAATAAGAACGCTAATGATAACCTTAAGGGGAATAAGTACATGAGATTAACTAACAATAACATTCATTTACATAAATTAATTAATTATGCTAATTTATTCAAATATTCACAAAATTTGCATAATTTGTACGACGGGCTGTCTTTAGTCCGTCGTACAAATTATGCAAATTTATTGAATATTTGAATAAATTTGCATAATTAATTAGCTCATGAATAGTAATTTACTTTGTTATTTATAACGGAATAAAGCGCATTATTGTTTATGAAAGAAATTACGTTTAGGGGAAACATTATTTTCGCCCTAACGTAATAATGAATGAATAACAAAAACCTCTTTCCCCCTAAGGTACCTGTTAGCAATATAATGTATACTTTTATATAATAATAATAATAATAAACAATAATACCGTGTTTATATATAGCGCCTTACAAAATAACACAAAGCGCTTAACAGTCTGTGCCTGTAAGAGTGTACCATTTTGGGGGGTGTTGTGATTCATGGGTCCTCAGATCAACTTTATAAAAAAATCAGTGATACATTACCATACCATTATACCATAGCCAAATTTTAAAATTCCTAACATTTTTGGTTCGGTCGTTAAAAATCACTGAAATTTCAGGAAAAAAACCCAGTAAAACGATTACTACGTTCCCCATAAGTATATCTATGCGCGCTAAGTACATCCCAACGAATGGAAAACATATTTTGAAACCTCAGTTAGGTACATAACAAAAGTGAAACAAAATCGTTGGGATCTCGTTGGCGTGTCATATTACGCTGACCTTGAACCCTTGACGAACAGCGCTCTTATGCAGTTTCAAGACCTTATAATTCGATGCGCCAACAAGATCCCATTCAATAAACAAGTGCATATGAAAGAACTCGGAGTCTTTAACAAATTCAAAAGGAAACATTGTTGGGATCTCGTTGGCGCATGGAGATAATCAAGGTCAAAGGTCAAATGTTACTATTTTGAGCCATTTTTGCACCTCCGTACATCTGTGCGCCATCTTTAAAACACCTTGGAAATGATCTCCAGTTGCAAAGATGGTTTACCTTAAATCAAAAATGAAGATTCCAGCTTGGGATCTTTAAGATTTTTTTTTAAAACGATTTTTAAAAATTTGCTTAAAGGGGCGTGTACATCTCAAGTGTTTGTCCTGGACAAAAATCACATGACTCCCTACGTATCCGAGTCTCCGGATTCCCATGTAATAATACCCATGGTGCAATAGATTTGCCGCGAATTTTAATCGACAAAAGGTAATGTTGAAATTATTGTACGAACGAACTGTGTCTAGAATAGTTTCAAAAGAAGTGCAATGCATAATAATGAAATCAGAATTACAATCTCCTTCAGCATATAATCAACTTTTGGGCGATAACCTTTGATAAAAACGCACAACAATCGAAATATAAAGCATTTTACCCTCCGATTTCAGTGATATTTGTATTTTAAACTCTATCTAATTTTATTTTAAAATTGTTTTATGCATAGTTTTCATTAGCTCAAATGGTAGAGCGCTGGCTTCACAATCATGAGCTCAGTGGTTCGAATCTTGTAAATGTCTTTTTCTTTTTGTTATTACACTCTTTTTTTTTTAATAACAGGATTGCTTATAATCGTTCGCTATATATTTATTGAATGTTGAATAATACTTTTTTCATTTGCAATTTCACTATGATAAAGAATGTCCTGTAAATATAATTGTGTTGATTGAACCATATGAACTATGGAGTCCCTAGCACGTCTATAATGGACATGGTTTGCAAAGACCAATTGTTATGTAAATAAGAAGCCAGTCGGCTTATATCCTTGAATCGATTTTTTTAGTTCCTTCAACACAGATATTTGTAATTTGCTCCAATCTTCAAAAAAGAGAGTTGTATCTTCAAAAATACATTACGCAGTTCACGGCTTACGCGGCCTGGTATGGGCGACAGTATTTTGGCGTAGATTTGATACCGTGCTGAACTCATCATGCTCATCGCTGCAAGAGCGCAATTATAAAATGCTGTCCGCTGTCCTAAATCTCTCTCGTCTTGACTCCCGGTCCTGAGCACATCATAACCCAATATTTGTATTGTGCCACTACTGTGAGACTACAGGGCCGTAAGACACTTTTTTCAAAGGGGGGGGGGGGGGGGGGGGGGGCGTTTTCAAAACAAACAAAATCACCGGAAGATTTTTGTGAGTCAATTATGCGCGTGTAGCGCGCGAAAATTTCGAATTTGCACCTATTTTGTGCACGATCGAGGTACATGTTGGCTCTAAACAAGCTTGTAGCAAAGAATATTGCATTTTGGGAAGACAAATGCGCGCGAATTTTTTTCATCTGTGTACAAATTTTCCGGGGAAGATTTTCAAAAGGGGGGGGGGGCGATCGCCACCATCGCCCCCCCTACTTACGGGCCTGGACTAAATAAGTGGGTATGCCTACTATAGTTTTATGTCAAATCTCAACATAATTGAGGCTACCGACGTAACGGATGCGCCAAAAACTGGCTCTATAAGTTGTAAAATAAGCTGAAACCATCTAAAAATGCTCATTTATTGTTTTGTTCATATAATTATACAAAGACCGTTTGAACCAATATATCTATCCATTAATATATCCATCTATCTATATATCTAAACACGTTCTTTTGATACCCTTTTAAACTTCAGTGAAATAATTCAACAAGTTAAAAAAAATATCTGAGGCCCCATGGCCATATGAGCTAAGTGTTTGATCGCATAACTTAAATAAGACACATTGATTCAACATGGTAAACACGTGCTGATAATTTTTCAGATTTCATTTTTTATATTCATGCGGCTTTTGCAAAAACAAATTGTCAACAAAACTTCAGTTTTATGCTAACATTAAATACATGAGACGTACTCCAAAGTGTTCAAAATCTTCAGTTGTATGCTAACACTAAATAAATGACACGTATTCAGAGAACATTTCAATGTCAAATGCGCAAATTGTCCAATTTCCAATTTGGTGCATTTATTCATATACAGGCTGTCCCAAAATGATATAGTAGGCTGCGCCTACCCATCGATGCCCATCATTAACATCAATGAGATTCAGGTCCAGGTTTTTTCATCATCTTTGACATAACCATTTCATTAAAATGTTACGATCACGAATATCGGAATTATTTCACCTCTTTGGCACTTTGGCACTTTCCACGCGGCAGGCGTCTATGAACCGAACAAAATGTTTCAAAAATGTCAAAATTATTGAATTTCCATCACCATATTTGGAATCACCACAAGAAATACATTAAAATAAGTACAAATATACCTTGTATTGATTCACTAATTCTTGAGATTACTTGAAATTTCGGAAAGGCTTGAAACATCTGTTTTGTGTGGTAAAACTAAAATAGCCGCGTGGAAAGTTTTAAACTTGTTTGAAAGAAACATAAATAGTCTCTCAATGCCTTGTCTGCTATTGTTCCCGTCTGTTATAAACTGTTGTTCGTTATCATGGTTGTTCAAATCATTAACATCCTTTAATTTGAAGAGTAAAAATGGATCGTCACACATCACTTAAGTGTGACGAACTTCTTTATGTGTTAGGGTGTACTTTGTTTTACTTTGATTTCATTGCAATATTGTAGATTCTTTACCATGTTTACAGTGGGTGTGGTTTTGGATGTCACTGGACTGTGATTGGTGTTTTATTGCTGATTTTCATCCGATACGCAATATAAACTGCTCACAAAAAGTATCGAAACACTTAGAAATGATCCAATACATAACGGCTCGAAAGGGTATGCATTAATCGAAGCAAATAACCTAGTGCATAATTTTGTTCTGCGTATTTTGACACCTCGATCGTTGAGATACGATGTTGCGGGGCGGAGTTATTGTCATTTCAATGATCGTGGGTCCACTTTCCAAAGTGACACTCATCCCTATTGAAAATCACGAATTTGATCATTCCAAACAGTAATGCAAACCTCTTTCTATAGGATGATTGTCACTTTTGAAACTGGACCCACGACCATCGAAATGACAATAACTCCGCTCCGCAACATCGTATCTCATCGATCGAGGTGTCAAAATACGCAGAACAATATTATACACTTGGTTATTTGCTTCGGGTAATGCATACCCTTTCGAGCCGCTATATATTGGATCATTTCTAAGTGTTTCGATACTTTTTGTGAGCAGTTTATATTATGAGACATTTAGGGCGGGGCTTGATTCGTTTGAATAATGATACATTCAGTGCGCATGATCATTGCGTTAGCGCCCCCTACACAAAGTCGCCGGCGTATGCGTTGTGCGTGTAACCCAGCGTTGCCATATGCGCGTGTGCTAAAGAACGCAATTAATTCGAAGCAAGAAGTTGGTAAACAGCTCGATGGATTCGCCGATTTTATAAAGGGGGAAAGTTGTTGTACGTTTAGAGAATAAAACATAGTTCTTAGCTGTTTTGCTATAGACGATGGTCTTATAGTGTATAGGCTGTACCATATTTGGAGTCGTGTATGGTCGCCGCAGGCGTCAATACACGACGACACAAATATGGTACAGCCTATACATTATAAGACCATCGTCTATAGCAAAACAGCTAAGAACTATGTTTTATTCTCATTCTAATATTTAGTTTATTTGTTATTAGTTATTTTGATCTTTTATCATAAAATAACGCAGTTTGTTAGATTTATTTTAAACAAACAACAACAAATTTCCCCCTTTATAAAATCGGCGAATCCAGCTGTTTTCCAACATCCTGCTTCAAATTAATCGCGTTATTTAGCACACCCGCACCTGTCATCGCTGCGTTATACCCACAACGCATACGGCGGCGACTTTGTGTAGGGGACGCTAACGCGATGACGCCAGTGGCGTAGCTCAGGGGGGGGGGGGGGGAAATGCCCCCCCCCCTGACAGAAAAAAAACCATTTGTGCCCCCGCCCCCAGCCCCTCTAAAAAAAATAAAAAGGAGGGAAAAAAATGAAAAATCGGAAAATAATGAAAAATCGGAAAATAATGATAAAAGACCGAGATGGCGGGCGGTTATATATTGGTATATTCAGCCCAAATAGGCAAAATAGTACATGTACTGTGCGATTTTTTTTGACCGTTCGAAATTTGTTGAACCTCATATATAATAATGTTGTTTGATTATTATTTTTGTTGTTAAAATAAATCTAACAAACTGATTAAAGACCAAAATAACCAATAATCTAAATATGAATGAGAATCAAACATAGTTCTTAGCTGTTTTGCTATATACGACTCCATGGTACAGCCTTTACATTATAAGACCATCGTATATAGTATTAGAACTATATTTTATTCTCTAAATACAAATCTGATGTTGGTTTGTATACAGGGTGAGTCAAAATATTCAGGTCCCGTTTTTAAAAAAATCACGACAAATACTTTTGTTAAAAATTAACCAATGTCTTCATTGCATATATGGGTACACTAGCTACTTCTTTATACTTGAATTTATACATGAAAGTGTTCCAAATATACCCCATTGTCCATTGTAGGCATTGTGAATACCAACACGCCATTGATTGACATTTCAAAATGCGTGAGTTAAACTTTTGCATTCATAGAGGTACCTTGGAAAAGTGCACATACATGTATCTCCCGTTTGAAATGACCAATTTGAATTAAATGAAATTCAAGTTATAGCTGACAATGCGTTCGTACTGTGCATATTAATAAATTATATTATTTTAATGCATATTAGCTGGTTTAAAATATCGGTTGGGCCCGCTGATACTAGGGGAGAGCCTTGCTTTTATTTTGAAATAGGATTGCGTACAAGTAGCGTATAGTCAGTGTCATAATGCTATGGTCAACTCCATTCTATGCGTGCGAACTTGTGTGCATTCGTGTGTGCATTCGTATGTGCGTAAATCCAGAGGTGCGTACCGGGCACATTCAAAAAATGACCGCGCGTCAATCGTGATATCGTCACGCACGTTAGTTAGCACATTTCAGGCATCTGGACGCAGCTCCGCGAACAACGACGAAACATGCTCGTGTGAAATAGCTTGAATTTAGTAATATATCATTATACCATTATGACAGTGATTATAGACAGTGAAGCTAGCAGTTAGCATTTGCGCAAACGCGACACGCAACGCGATACCACGGTATGATTACGCGGCAGTACGCGCAACGCACAATGTTGTTCAATTCTAGTGGCATTTATGAGCCAAATCTGAGAGGTGATTTGCTGTTTTTGGAGCAAATTGTTAACCAATTTCACTGGAATAAACTTTAACACATCGTTATTTCCTCGATATTGCATGCAAATTATGCGCCACTTTGATCAAAACTAACGGAGACATAAGGATAACAAACACACACACCCCCACACAGATTTATAGTAAGATGCTCGCAGCAGCAATGAACATGATGAGTTCAGCACTCAGTCAGTGGCGTACCCAGCTTTTGGAAACTGGGGGTGGGGGTGGGGGGGGGGGGGGGGGGGTATAGTTACGAAAGTCATGATGTACTGACAAAAAAATCGCAAAAATGACCCAATTTTCTTCTTCTCGTCAATAGCTGAAATATTGAAAAGTGGGGGTAGCGAAGGCATTGTCAAAAATAGCTGAAAAAATCGCCTGGTAGAAATCGCAAATCTACCCAGTCAGAAGTCAAGGCATGAAAATACCGTCTATGTTCGCCCCGGCCGCCAGTGAAGTGAGATTTCAAAACAAAAAAAAAAAAAAATCGGATCATTTACAACTCGCGATTGTGAAGGATTGCCTCTATCAATTTTTGATCATCTTAGGCTCATTTTGAAGGGGAAGTCCTATTTATGTAAGATGTCATTTCCGATTTAATAAAAAACACGATTTTTGTTACTATCTTTGAGTCGATAAAGATGCATTTTCAATGCGATCGTAAACATCGTATTTTTGATGATTTTTAGACGTCATAGCAAAAACTTTATGCACAAGAAATGTTCCTAACGTATTAAACTTGATCAAAAATATATTTATTTGTAATACATTTTTGGACAGGGGTCAGGGCCACGACTTTTATTCACCTATGGTAAAAATATACGCCATTTTCCAAACACACAGAGACTAAATCCACGCCAAAATACAGTCGCTCACACCAGGCCGTGAAAGCCGTGAACCGCGTAACGTATTTTTGAAGGTACCACTCTCTTTTTTTTAAAGTTTGGAGCAAATCAGCAAATACAAATATCGGTCGTATAGGAAATAAGAAAATCGATTCAAGGACATATTAGCCGATTGGCTTCTTATTTACATAACAATTGGCCTTTGCAAATCATGTTCATTGATAGACTAGCTAGGGTATCCATAGTTCAATTGAACGGAATAGTCAACACAATATATTTATAGGGTATTCTTTATCGCAGTGAAATTGCAAAAGAAGAAAAAAATATCGGCTATATCTTGCCTCACGTCCCGTACGGAATAAACCCCATAGCTACAACGTATCATTAATTGGTTTGAGCATGCGCACTTGAGTTACGGGACGTCTAGCCAGACATTGCCAAAATATCATTCAACATTCAATAAATATTGCGAACGATATGCAATCCTGTCAATTTCTAAAAATAAAGTGTAAATAACAAACAGAAAAAAGTATAACAATCCTAGGATTCGAACCACTGACCTCATGATTATGAAGCCGGCGCTTTGCCGACTGAGCTAATGAAGACTACACATAGATATTTAGAAAATAAAATACATAAAGTTCAAAATACGAATATCACATGAATCGGGGCAAAAATGCGGGCTAAAATGCTTTATATTTCGATTGTTGTGCGTTTTTAACATAGGATTATCGCCCAAAAGTTGATTATATGCTGAAGGAGATTGTAATTCTGATTTCATTATAATGCATAACACTACTTTTCGAAACGATTCTAGACACCTTAGTATTTCGTTCGTACATAAAATGTTGGCCATTACGTTTTTTCGATTGGAATTCGGCGCGGCAAATCTATTGCACCATGGGTATTATTACATGGAAACACGGAGACTCAGATACGTAGGGAGTCATGTGATTTTTGTCCAGGACAAACACTTGAGATGTACACGCCCCTTTTTAAGGTCAACTTACAGTGCATGCGAGTCAGTAATAGCCCCACATACATTGTTCAAGCTCTTATAAATCAGTGCGCCAACTAGATCCCATTAACTTTTTGATTTATATGCTTAGTTTGGCCACCATTCAATAGATACCACTAGAAAAAACTTTGGGATTTTGATGGCGGTGAATTCTAAATGAGCGCAAAATTGAGGTGTCATCAGCTTTATTCTCAAGCCTTTTTGAGCCATTTCAGACCAAGTCCCAGGATATCAGATTACTTTGGTGAATTTTGACATGTCATATAGGACATTGATTTCTATGCATTTTAGACTATTCTGAACACATCTATGTTAGTCTGTAATGTCGATTTCAAAATATGTAAGTCATGTCTTCCGAATTCGACAGGGTTGTTGAATTCTGAAGACATAATATGCAATTTATGAAACATCATGCAACAGATTAATGTTGATGGGTTGAGAATGGTTTAAAATGCATGAAAAACAATGTCCTATATGACATGTCAAAATTCACCAAAGGAATCTGATATTCTGATAATCTGATAAATGGCCCAAAAAGGCTCGAGAATAAAGCTGATGACACCTCAACTTTGCGATCATGTAGAATTAACCGCCATCAAAATCCCAAAGTTTTTTCCAGTGGTATCTATTGAATGGTGGCCAAACTAAGCAAATAAATCAAAAAGTTGATGGGATCTTGTTGGCGCACTGATTTATAAGAACTTGGACAATGCACAAATTGCTATTACTGACTCGCATGCAGTGCAAGTTGCTCTTAAGCAAATTTGTAAAAAATCATTAAAAAAAAATATCTGAGATCCCAAACCAGTTTCTTCATTTTTTATTCAAGGTAAACCATCTTTGCAAGTAGATGTCATTTCCAAGGTGTTTTAAAGATGGCGCACGGATTTACGGAGGTGTGAAAATGGCTCAAAATGGTAAAACTTGACCTTTGACCTGGATTAAATCCATGCGCCAACGAGATCCCAACGATTTTTACTTTTGAATTTGTTAAAGGCTCTGAGTTCTTCCATATGAACTTGTTTATGTAATGGGATCTCATTGGCGCGCCAAACTATAAGGGCTTGAAAACTGCTAACGACGCTGTTCGTCACGGTTTCAAGGTCAGAGTAATGTGACGCGCCAACGAGATCCCAATGATTTTGTTTCACTTTTGTTGTGTACCCAACTGGAGGTTTCAAAATATGTTTTCCTTTCGTTGGGATGTGCATGGTGCGCATAGTTATACTTATAGGCAACGTAGTAATCATTTTACTGGGATTTGTTCCTGACATTTCGGTGATTTTTTACGACCGAACCAAAACTTTTAGGAATTTTAAAATTTGGCAGTAGTATAATGTTATGGTAATGTATCACTAGTTTTTTTAAAAAGTTGATCTGAGGACCCATGAATCACCACATGGTACGCCCTTAGAGGCAGAGACTGTTAACATGAAAAAGATCACAAAATACCAAAAATACATGATAAGAATGCAGACTAACACCATTAAAAAACTGAACGAGAAACTACCTACCAAGGATTACAACTATACAGATTAATTATCGGGCCTCTCATCAATATCGCGTTATACCCAAACTTGTTTCATGCATTTTCCCTTTGGCCTTGAAAAACATTACATCGATTACGTCACAGACTCAAATGTGGCCCTTTTATTGCATAACATTTTGCTGGTCGGCTTTCGCAAACAAATGATCCTTAATATCACACCATGGTGGCAATATTTGAGGCCACATTTGCACTTTTCAACCAGCGGTGCGATACTTTTTTCCATGTGTATATATAAATTAAACATCTAGCAATGTAGAAAAATGTGTTTTCAGTTATGATTTAAAAACACTCAGTGAGCGGATGTTACGGATTTGCACCGGCAACGGGTTCCATAAAACTGGTGCAGAAGCTGAGAAAGCACGGTGTCCATAAGACGCGGTCCTGAGCAGTCTAAGAGGTGGATATTTCAGTTGGATATCTGATGATGAACGAAGAGAACAAGATGGTGTGCGGATGGTAATGATGTCCTGAATGTATTCGGGAGCAAGACCATTGATAGCTTTGAAGGCTATGAGAATTATTTTGAACATGATTCTTTTTCTGACAGGAAGCCAATAAAGTTGGCGAAGAACTGGCTTTATGTGGCAGTGTCCTTTGACCCTCGACACAAGGAAGGCAGCTGCAATTTGAATGCGTTGCAACTTATTCAGCTCACAGGCTGGCAAACCAAAAAGCAGAGAATTGCAGTTGTCAAGCCGCGATGTAATAAAAGCGTGCACCAGCGATTCAGTAGATGCCTCATTGAGATATCTTCGAAGCCGACCAATTTTGTACAGGGCATACGATGCGCTTTTGCATATACTGGATACATGTTGGGACATCGTCATACTATATCAAAGACAACACCGAGATTCTTGGCGGATGGTGACAGGTCAATTTTTGAATCACCAATTTGAAGAGATGATAATGGCAGAAATGGAACGTGGCGAGAATGTAGATGCAGGATTTACGTTTTGCTCTCATTTAGCATTAACATATTTTGTGTCATCCTACATTTGATATCCCTAATACAAAGTTCGATAACTGGGATAAAATTAGCCGATTCAGTGGGCTGGAAAGAGACATGGACTTGCGAGTCATCAGCGTATATTGTACATTTCATATTGTGGGCATTCACAATCTCCTCGATTGGAGCGCTCGCTATACATGGTAAACGCGAGGGAACCGAGTACTGAGCCCTGTGGAACACCACGCGTCACAGTAAATGGATCGGATTGGATGTTATCGATCCGGACACGCTGACGCTCATGAAAATCCAAGCAAGTGCAGGGCCTCTAATTCCAAAGCGGTATCACATGCGTTGCAGAAGAGCTTGATGATTGATAGTATCAAAAGCCGCCGACAGATCAAGCAACAGGAGGACAACTTCTTGATGTTGATCTACGGCACGAAGAATGCCATTAGTGACGCGAATGAGGGCTGTTTCCATGCTGTGGAACTGTCGGTATGCAGATTGAGCCTTCGCGTGAAGATTGTTATCGGACAAGTACTGCTGGAGTTGAAGAACTGCGGCACGTTCCAAGATCTTATGGAGGAATGGCAGATTTGATATTGGGCGGTAATTCTGAAATGACTCCGGATCCAATGTAGGCTTCTTTATAAGTGGCGAAACCAAAGCTACCTTCAGTTCAGATGGAATGATACTTTGCGAGAACGATTCATTAATTATATTGGTGATGGTAGGTAATAATGAGTCAAGAGTGTCCACGAGAAGCGGAGTAGGTATCGGGTCCAACGGACAGGATGTCTTTGATGATTGCATGATGATTTTACGCACTTCATCCATGGTCGCGGCGTGGAAGCAAGTAAACTCGGACTGACATGATTCTGGGATGTTAACGGACATGCTGCGAAACTCGGTTTTTATAATCTTTGCTTGATCTGTTACACTAATAGATTCAAAAAACTCTTCAAAGGTGGAAGCGAGAGTTTTAAGTGAGTCATGGGATAGTAATTTCTTTGATGATTTTGCAGTAGACAGTCTATCCACAGTGCAGAACAGTTGGCACTGGTTAGAGTTTGAGAGCTTGATGTTGTAGTACTCTGTTTTTGCCATTTCAAGCGCGGAACGATATTCTTCACAGTAAGAGTGGAAGATATTTCTATCGATTTTGAAGACCAGATTTAACCCATTTTCTTTCCAGGCGACGCTTTTATCTTTAAGCCATGGAGCATGTGGTCGAAGAGATATCATTTGTTCAACCTCGGGAGAGTGTCTGTCAAGCAATTCACGAAGAACTGAGTTGTACGTGGTGACAAGAGATGACATATCTTGAATGTCATTTGATTCAGTGCACAAAGGAGATGCATCAATGTCATGACGTAACGCGTGCACATCTATGTTTCGAAGCTTTATAGATGTTATCACATGTTTGGAAAGCTTTGGTCGATAAATATCAAGGTTGCAACGCACTGCTGAATGATGAGATGGCTGACCATGTTTGACATAAGTGGTCGAGAGGAGGTTGCCACAATAACGTGAGATCACAAGGTCTGCATTTGATTAATTAGTTCAATAATTATAGCACTCATAAAATTCAAAAAATCAAATCAAAATCTTCTTTGAGTCCCCCTTTAAAAAGGTTGAAAATAGATTGTCCTGCTCCAGGACAGTTTATTTTCATTCCAAATTCACTCTAAAACCATGATTTTGAAGTAATTAGGAATCGTATCACCCTGTAACTCAGAATGTATTTATGATTTATGATAAGAAATGTAAATCTGCCAAAAAACCCATCCTGCTTTCAAATAGAAATCAAGGATAGAGGGCGTCCAATGGAAAAGATCGCATAATATGCCTTTAATGGTACATGTAGTTACACGTAAAAGGGCAAGCTAACAACAGCCCAAAGTGCAACCATTTAAAGTTGTTGTGTACAGAAATTCAAACTGTGAACTTCTATTTGTTTTAGAAACTAGTGCTATTTCAGATATTGTACAATCACAAGTTAAACTTTTGAGGGATCACACTATAGCATCTTAAGAGCAGATTTTGGGTTTGAAAAGTAGCCCAACGAGGGCCAATGAGGCTATTGGAAGGTTAAAGAGGCAAGACTGCAGATTGCCATTGGCTATGTGTGGCCGATTGCACTCCCCTAAGCAATAATAATGACACAATAGTAGAACTTGGCAAAATCTTTGTCACTTCGTAATTACAATGACACACTGAAAACCTAAACAGGTCGCCTGACTAACTTAAAGCTGGTCCATATGGTGTCCATTTCACTGCTGGACTAGCTTTAAGCTCGACTAGCTTGATGTTAGTCCGTCATAAGCTGGACTAGTTTAGGCTAGTCGCTCGACTAGCTGGACTAGTTTAGGCTAGTCGCTCGACTAGCTTTAAGTTAGTCCAGATGGTGTTCAGACAGTTTGTAGATCGTCAGTGTGGACGGACGTGTTGTGATCGAGCTCTCCATCGCGATAGATCAGCATGCATAGCCATACCGTAGCATAGCGTAGCATGCTAGCAGGAAATGCCTGCTTTTTAACTTGTATTTATGCATCTTTTGACTTTAAGTTCTTCATTTTGGATAGTTTTATGGAATTCTTCCTCGCAACTCGGTGCAATACTGCACATTTTATCATCATCGACTAGTAACTTCATGTTTTTAAATTTGATGTTTTCGCGCCAAGTCAGCACTCAGCGTCGGCCATTTTTAAAATTCCATCATCGTGACTTTTAAAGTGGATTTGTTCAGTGGATTTATGTTTAACTTTTACTTTTACGAGTGTGTAATACTTCTTATTCTATACGTACGCGTCTGGTTTATACCATCATCTATTGGTTTTTTTAATCGTGAACTTGTAAGTTGGGATTTTAACGTTTTTACTACATCCTGTGGCTTTTAAAATGGATCATCGTGGGGGTTTATTCTTCACACTATTAATCGGATTCGGGATTCTCGTCTTCAAAAGTACCATTGATGCCCATCACCTTGAGATACCACACCTTCAATTCAGTGAACACTGGACTACCCCGACTACCACCAAGAATTGTACCACAGAGGATCGGGTGAGTTTGTTCCGTTTTGCTTTGAATTCATCAACACAAGTGTACAACAAGAAAAAACTGACAATGTTCAAGTCAAGACCAATGACATACGTCCTCTTCATGCTAATTTTTGCCAATGACATCGCCCTAAATCCAGGTCCATACCAGCCTAAATATCCATGTAGTATATGCAAAAAAGCTGCCAAATATGGCCAACAAGCTATTGAATGTGATGACTGTAGCCAATGGTTTCACAGGTCCTGCATTGAAATGAATGAAGAAATTTACAGGGTGTTGGTAGACCACCCATCATATTCGTGGTCATGTTGCAACTGTGGTATAGCTAACTTTAATTCCTCCTTTTTCACATCGAGCATTGAACTGTCAAACAGTTATGACCCCCTCAGTGACGAACTGGATTCGCTAAATGTCTCAAATTTGGACGAAGTGGGTAGCCCAAAAACATCTACGCCAAATAAAGCCAGGAATGGGGATTCCAAACCTAACAAAGCCAAGTCAAATCATCAATCTCACAAAAAACGCAAGTACCGCCAGGAAAAACTGAAAATCCTTAACATCAACTGTCAAAGTGTTAAGGCCAAAATGGCAAACTTCCAAGCCTTGATAACTACTGAAGACCCGGACATCATAGTGGGAACCGAGTCGTGGTTAAATTCAAACATTGCCTCTGGCGAAATATTTCCGCCATCTTTTCAGATATTCAGAAAAGATCGCATCACTGACTCCCATGGGGGTGTATTCATTGCTGTCAAGAACAATTATATTGCTTCTGAAGTCAAAGAACTGGACACCAACTGTGAAATAATATGGATCAGCATTCTTATAAAGGGACTCAAAACTGTTTACGTAGGGGCATTTTATAGATCGCAAACAACTGACGTTAATTATCTTGCTGAACTCGACTTATCACTCTCAAAAATTCCAATCTCAGCACCCATCTGGCTGCTGGGTGATTTTAATCTCCCTGACATAAATTGGATAACAAATACCTTCACTCCGGGCGGTCGATACCCAGCATGCAGTAAGAAAATGTTGGACATTGCGGACGACTACAACTTGACCCAAATTATTGATAAACCTACAAGGGACAAGAACATTCTTGATTTGTGTTTTGTCACCAATCCATCGCTTGTTGCAGACCAACAGGTTCTCGCCGGGATCAGCGATCATGATGTTGTGATGGTAGAAGCCAAATTTGCTACCAAGTCAATAAAACCTCCCCGCAGGAAGATTTTTCTCTACCATAAAGCCAACTTTAATGCTGCCGCTGAAGACCTGCTGAAATTCAACGAGAAATTGACCAATGCTTATATTGCTTCTGCAAGTACAAACACACTGTGGACTGATCTCCAAGCAGTTCTTCAAAGAACCATCAACAAGCATGTACCCTCAAAAATGAGCTCGACGAGGTTCAACCTACCCTGGGTGGACCAATCAACCAGGCGTTCTATTCGCAGAAAACAGAGACTTTACAACAAAGCTAGAAACTCCGGTTCCCCCGAGGATTGGCTGAAGTTCAAGTCCTCACGACGCTCCATCGATCGTGGAATTAAAAAAGCACATCGGACGTACATGAATGAGGTCATTGGAGAGAGTCTGAAAAGCGATAACACTAAACCATTTTGGAAATACATAAAGTCCACTAGTCAAGAAGTTTTCGGTATATCCAACCTCTCTTCTATGGGTCACATGGTATCACTTGCCACAGAAAAGGCGCAAGCTCTCAACACTCAATTTTGCTCAGTCTTCACTAAGGAAAATCTGCACAACATCCCGCAAATGACGCCCAACAGCATCCCGGACTTACCCAAACTCATCATTAACACCAAAGGGGTAGAAAAGCTTCTCACAGATATACAACCTAAGAAAGCTGCTGGACCGGATCAAATCCCGGCAAGAGTACTCAAAAGCTGTGCAAAAAGCCTAGCACCCATCCTGCAGAAGATCTTTCAAAAATCCGTTGATACTGGTGAACTTCCGGACGAATGGCTCAAGGCCAACGTCATCCCGATTTACAAGAAAAGAGACCGCACAAACCCAGCAAACTACCGACCAATTTCACTCACCTCAATCCCATGTAAAATCTTGGAACACATTATTCATCGCCACATCATGGATCACCTGGACAAACACAAAGTCTTATCAAACCATCAACACGGCTTCCGCCAAGGAAGATTATGCGACTCTCAACTATCAGGCCTAATCGACGATTTAACCAAGATCCTTGACAACAGGAGCCAAGTAGATTTAATCATATTGGACTTTAGCAAGGCCTTCGACACAGTTCCCCACCAGAGGCTTCTACAAAAACTCAAAAATGTCGGCATAAATACCAGCCTGCTGGACTGGATTGATCACTTCCTCACATCAAGACACCAACAAGTCCAGCTAGAGGGAGCATCCTCGCGAGAATCGCCAGTAACATCAGGTGTACCTCAGGGGACTGTGCTGGGGCCTTTGCTTTTCCTACTATATATCAACGATTTGCCTGATACCGTGTCATCCAAAGTAAGGCTGTTTGCAGATGACTGCATATTATACAGAGAAATACGTCACCAAGACGACAGCAAACTCCTTCAACGCGACATTGACTCGCTCTGCCAATGGGAAAAGACCTGGCAAATGGCGTTTAACTCGACCAAGTGTTACTCCATGCATGTCACACACAAAACCAAGCCCCTCACTTTTAACTACAGCATGAATGACACCGTTCTCCAGACTGTTGACCACCAACCATACCTGGGAGTAAATATAAGCAGAAACCTCGACTGGGCCTGCCACATCAAGCACGTTACCAACAAAGCAAACAAAGTGCTAGGACTCTTGAGAAGGAACATCTACTCGTGTAGCAAAACAGTGAAAGAGACCGCCTACAAAACTCTTGTGCGTCCAAGATTAGAATACTGCTCAACCGTATGGGACCCCCACCATGAAAACAACAAGGCCTCCCTCGAGAAAATCCAACGCCGCGCAGCTCGGTTCATCCTCCGTGACTACAGTAGAAGATCAAGCGTCACTAAAATGCTCAACGACCTCAAATGGGAAACCCTTGAAGACCGTCGTACCAAGTCCCGACTAATAGCCATTTTTAAAGAAGTACACAAAATATTACCATCAAATGTAACTCCGCACCGAAACCAGGGAACCCGCGTCACTAGAAATCTCACCGGACCTCATCTACTCGAGATGCCACCTTTCAACAAAATATGTTATCAACACTCCTTCTACCCGAAATCAATCCGCGAATGGAATCTCCTGCCACCAAACATCCGGTCAATAACAGACATTTCTGCCTTCAAAAGCGCACTCTCTCAAATTGACATTAAAGAACACGTAAACAGAGCTCACTTCAAAAACTGATCACACCATCCACCACACTGACCTATGCGTTATAACAGCCTTATGGCTGTGTTTGCATAGTAATAAGCAGAAGCAGAAGAAGCAGAAGAAGCAGAAGCAGAAGCAGAAGCAGAAGCAGAAGCAGAAGCAGAAGCAGAAGCAGAAGCATTCTGACTAACGTAAGGTTAGTCAAGCTAGCTTGACTAACGTAAGGTTAGTCCGACTTGGCTCGACTAACGTAAGGTTAGTCCAGCTCAAACCATATAAAGTGCTCAACAAAAGAAAGTCGTACACTTTGTTAAGGTCATTTAAAGTAACTTTCGATTATGTTTTTACCAAACAGGCTAGATAGACATTTGGATAAATCTTTAGGTACATTTTGATACCAAATATAACACTAGCGACAAAGACAAACTATGATTAGCACCATTTAAAAAAAATTAGTCACTTTTTAAAAGTCACATTTTCAATACACTACGCGGGAGGAAAAGGGGTGCGTGTGTGCAGTTCACTCCGTGTGTGACATTGTTATAACCAGGATTGATCAGCGGGCAATCGATCACACAGTGCAGCCGTTTCTCCATTCATTGAAGTTTTACAGTTAGCAATAATTTCAAAAGACATATTTCGGCGATCGTCTGTTTTCAAATTAAAAAAACACACGATTGTTTATGTAATAAGCTTACATTGACTTACAAGTTATAGTACAAAACTTTGAAAATCGCCATTTTTTAGGCCAGGAACATCCCCATTTATACAGATAGACACACTTGTATCGGTGCTTCTTCGCGTTGCAGAACTGTCGGCCTAATTCCTGGAAATTCTTTTTCATTTAGCGTAACAAAACGTGTGCTTCCGGAACCAGTCGCCATTTTTAACACAAATGACCTGATGACCTATTTCCTATCGTAAACCAAAAATAAGTATATTCTACATTTTCTGCATGCTGCACATGCGGTCGCTACAATCGGCGTATTAACACACGCATTTAATGGATTCGTGCGTAGGCTTTAAATGTGTTAAAGAGGCAGGTAACCAACCTGACCAAGTTCGAAGGATATTGGTCTGGCCAAGTTCGCTCCAGTGACATAATGTGCAGAATAATAGGTCTTTACTAATGCATTGCAAGTATAGGACAGAAGATTCGAACTGCATAATAATGGTTGCAATTGGTCATTTTTACATATGCAGCCAATTCTACATCTTGACCTCAGTTGACCTTTGACCTTGGTATGTGACCTTGAGCCTCAATAACATATGAAGGTTTCCATGTTGCATCTATGACCGAAGTTTGATATAAAAAATTTTTGTTCCAAAGTACAGACAATTAATTTTGCTTCCTAAAAAAAAAAAAATCCTGAAAAAAAAAAAATCCTAATTTTTTTTTTCTTCCTAAAAAAAAAAATCCTAACATTTTCTTACTTTTTTTTTTAAAAATCCCAATTAAAAAAAAAAAAAACCCCTAAAAAACACATTTCCTACAAAAAATTCACAATATTTCAAAAATTCAAAAATACAAAAAATTCTACTGCATTTTTTGGCTGCTACTATAAGAGTGTATTCATGCAGGTAACCAAACTGACCAAGTTCTAATAAACTTGGTCTGACCAAGTTCACTCCAGTGACATAATGTTCAGAATAATTGGTCTTTACTAATGCATTGCAAGTATGGGACGGAAGATTCGAACTGCATAATAATGGTTGCAATTGGTCATTATATATGGAAAAGAAATGGACAAAACAAAAAGTGTGTACCAAAATTGTTGACAGACATATGACAGACAGACAGACATATGACAGACAGACAAAGGATGCAACCATAAGGTCTCTCTCCTACGGACGACCTAAAAATGAAATGATTAAAAAATCGGTGCCTTCCATTTATTTCATTTTTCATTTTTATAAATGGAATCATCTTGGGCATGGGTTATCCCTTTTAAAGGGATTTTTATTAGATAAATATATACGTTGATAGTAAACGATTATGTTGATCTTGCACACTTTAGACTTCCAGTAGTGTATTCAATCTAGAAACGCAATTGACACTTTTTTTAAAAATAATTACTTCACGGTTTCGCGCACTTGTAAGTTGCACAACGTAATCATTTATGGGAACACGGTTGAATGATGGCGCTAGATTGAAATTTGGTTGAAGCAATTTATGTAGTGAGTGATGCTGATAAATCATGTAATTTTACACGATAGACGGTTTCAGATGGTGGTTAGTAATGCCCAAGTATTACGTAGGTGCAAAACTGATTTCCAGAATAAAATGAGGGCGCACTCCCATACGTATCTCTTAGTGCCCCTTTAAACTTAAACTGGAAAAACCCGAAACGGGCCCGAACCACCATCGTTCGCCTCTCCGGAAGACCCAAAACATTTTTAAGAGAGACCCGAACACAAGATCGAACACGGATGACGGTCTGCCTTAGTACCGAGGGTTAGTGGGTTAGGATTAGAGTTTATAGGGAGTAGGGGTGCACGGTTGTGGGTTAGGCCTTTACCAAGTACCAAGGGTTAGGAGATAAGGGTTAGGGATAAGGGGTTAGGAGCCAAGTACCAATGGTTAGGGGTAGAGGTTAGTGGTTGGGGTTTAGGAGTACTAAGGGTTAGCCGGTTAGGGTTAAGGTTATATGGGTTGGGTGTTATGGATATGTGTCATGGGTTTGGGGGTTGCTGTCGGTGTCGATAGACAATTTATCATGTAGAGTCGATTTAAAAGATAAATGCATGTGCAAAATAAAACAACCAAGAAAGGAAATAGTCGAAATTGATGATTGAGATCTCGTTACCAGAGTCAGGCTGGACATGTGTGACGCTTATAACAAAACAACATATTCGAGTCGTTTCACCCCATTATCAGCGGTACATATTTCAAAAAAGGGATTCTAGTTTCCTCGCTCGGGTATTTAGTTTCTTCCCCATAATACAAAATGTATATATTTCTTTTTTTTATTCAACTTCTTTCATCTTTCTCCCTTGATCTATCATATTTTGTAAATGTAATAAAATGTAATAAATGATATAATAAGACTTGGACAAACTGATGTGAATTAAATTAACAATGACTATATAAAGAATACACGCTATCGATACCCACCAGACCCCTGGGACTGTGTGTTCATGAGCACCAAATGTACGAGGTCACAGGTCACTAATAGGTATATCAAATAAGGTGGAGCCGTTTCAAAAAATCCTTAAAATCGTGATACGTGTCTCTATTTTAAATAGAAGTTGTCAACAAATCATAACATTTTTGGTATCATATTAAAGACAATTTATCCAGCTACCGAATAAAAAAAGATTAAAGCCACATGTCTAGCAACAGTGAAGTTATCAATCTAAACGTCGAGTGAGTCAAGGGTGGAGCCGGTGGGTGAGGCGCCGGTGGGTGAGGCGCCCATTGGTTTCTACACGAAATAGCGGAAAACAAGAACTTTTGAAATTGATGCCATATTAAAAGTATACATAGGAAAGTTTTCAAACTTCTCATATGTGTTAATAACATGTGCCTGCTATCTATGAATAATAATATTGAATTGTTATCTAGACATTCTCTACTAGAATATGATGTTTAATTCAGGGAGTGTTTTAATGTAAAAAATACACAGTTTTATTCATTTTATTGATTAAACAATGGCCAAATCGCAGTCTCTCTATTTCATTTGTGTGACTCTTCGGTCCTTTTCTACCCTGGGTAGTAAAACATTTAACTAAAAAAGCCAGAAGTGTTTCTTCACAGAATTGTTCATAGATTTATGAAAAATTTGCTATTTAGACCTATTTTGGACCACCCTGTATTCAAAATAAAAGGAACTTTAATGATATTCATGTAGTTCATTTTGATAACCATTTTCCTTAAAATTAAATAGTCCATGCTAACTAAATTTCATAGAATATTATATACAAACCTTCATTTTATGCATTATTTCATCATCATTTTAGACACCCAGTACTTTTCCTGTGTACATTTTGGGCAGGTGATTCTTAGCAAATTTGGTAGCACCTTCTGCGGTTGTTCTGATTTTGGTGACTATCTTCAGCTAAACCCTAATTGTACAAACTATCAAAATATTTTGTGAGGAGCAAAAACGATCAACTTTTTTATGTTCCACCCTGTAAAAATGTTACACACTCTGTATAATTTGATTCTTTTTTGCAAAAATGAAAACCTTGAATCATAAGCTTTCCAACAATATATAGTTTGTGGGTCATTAAGTATGTAAAACTTAAGTTTTATCCCGTTTAATCAGAATTGGTGTATTTCTCAACATTATTAGAAGTGAAACATTTTTTGGACCAGTTTGTGACTTCTGACCACGAGCGCTTATGTACAAATTCGTAGTTGTTTGCATTGTAAATACAAAACAATACCGATCTATTACTAGTATGACTATGAAAACCATTATATACATTTGTTCCCCAAGTAATCTTGTTTCTTAAATATAAAAAAGGTATACAGTTCTTTTGTAAACACTTTCGCTTTAAACACCGGGGAATGACGCATCACAAGTATACTTATTGAATTATATAACTTTGTTTCTTGTAAGCTCCTTACCCCTCCCTGTTAAATATATAAAGTCGTTTGTCTTTATTCAATTTAACCCACTCATTCTGCCAATCTGTATTATATAACTTTGTTTCTTGTAAGCTCCTTACCCCTCCCTGTTAAATATACAAAGTCGTTTGTCTTTATTCAATTTAACTCACTCATTCTGCCAACCTGTATTATATAACTTTGTTTCTTGTAAGCTCCTTACCCCTCTCTGTTAAATATATAAAGTCGTTTGTCTTTATTCAATTCATCCCACTCGTTCTGCCAACCTTGATCCACTAGTAAACATCAGACATCCTGATATTCCACACAATTAAAACGCTATTTGTTTGTAAATAATATTATTACCCGTTTTTTCTTCTACTTGCTGATCTATGTATTTATTTTATGAATAAAAAAAGAATTCAGTAGACGGGTGCTACTGATATAAAAGTGTACGTTCAAATAAATAAATAAATAGAATAAAACAAGCCCAATTATCCACGAACTTATGTGAAGCCCCCAAAACAAGCCCCTTGGATAGTAGTTGATTATGTGACACGATCTGATCCAATAAGTTCAAAAAGAAACAAGTTCAAAAAGAAACATTATTGGATTTTTTATGAATGAACAAGACATAAAATGAAATTCAACATGATAAGGGAACAGTTCCATTTGTACGCGATAAATTTATCGCGACTGTATCGGGGCCTGATATGTTTTGGACCCGATGTTTTTCAAGTTGATTCGCGATAAAATAGTCATCAGGCCCCGATAAAATAGACATCGGGGCCCGATACGAGGCCTCTGCCATACCCTGGGGTATGTTTAGCAAATAGAGCGGGACATTGTTTAGCAAATACACGAGGATAATACAATTTACGTTAAACATCCATAATCAATAACATTATCTCTAAAAACATGAAATGCTGAATTTGTACCTTACAACTAGAATAAATAACCCGAAGCTCTATTTACATACCGACCACTTATCTTTCGTTATATTTAAACAAGCGGTAATACGCTACTCGATAAATAATCCTTTGCTACTCGCAACTGTTCGCGATAAAAATCTCATCGGGGCCTGATAAAAAACTCATCGGGGCCCGGAACATTCTCGCAATTTTTATCGCGTACAAATGGAACTGCTCCCTAAGTACTACAAATCTAGGCTAAATCAAAGAATTTCCAAAATTACCCACATTTAACTTACAACTGCATCAGATATCGACAAAAAGTGTATTCTGATAAACTCTTGTAAATTCAGCATTATGAGCCCCTGAAAATAACACCAAGCCGATTCAAGTTTAGTCAACATAGCATTTAAATAAGAAGGTTATAGGCCTATAGACATTGCAATTTGAAGTCAGGCATTGTCAAATGTTATTTAAAAATGACACAATTAATATAGCAAAGTTGCGATTACTTTATGGTGCTGTGCACGGGTTATGGGTTAGGCTATGGGAGAAATTGTCCCGAATATATATTCCAGATTTCACATGGCTTTACGTGGATTTCACATGGTTGGCATGGTAATAAGACAAAAACCGATGTTATTCTGACACACACGCAAATTTGGTCCAAAATAGGTTTCATAAAGTGGTCCAAATATTAGGCACAGGACAAATCGAAATGGAACTCGGAAGTACAGGGTGTATCAGAAAGAACTGTACTGTGGCAATATGATTTATTACGGTATGAATTCGATTGTTATTGTTGAAACCGTTATCACATATATCTTGCGCAAACGCCCAGCTTTCATAAGAATTTTAAATTTTGAAAATCTGACATTTCTGATGGAAAATACAGACTTTCCGGTAAAGATGGTAGATTTCAATCTTGGTCGAAATGATCAATTAAAAAAATCTGTGACATTACATAACCTACATGAGATATCCATCCGTCCATAGGACAGGGTTTATTTGTTGGTCGCCATATCTCAACTTTTCACATCACTTGTATAACTATTTATTTTTTGCATACTTTTGTGGGTGAAATTTTGAGATATATTTTGATTTTTAATCCGCAAATAAACCGGGATTTATTCTGCTTGAGTGGTTTTAACTTTCCTCCTTTCTTTGGCGGGAGTTTTGAATATTGCTTATGTGGTGTGGGCTACATTGTTTGAAATGTTGGGGGTAGTTACTGTGGTAGAGAGGATTAATTGAAATTGAAAACACGTTTTTCATCAATTTTCGATTATGTCTTGCTACACGAGAACCAAAAGAGATATCTCAATGAAATTAACATATAATATAGCAAACATGTTCACCTTTATATTGCAGGTGTTTATATTTAAAACAATAATCATTTGTATTTTTTATGTATTTTAGAAACACGGTACACTTCTTTCTGATACACCCTGTATAAAGGAAGTGAAATGCATTTGATGACTTTATATCACGATGAGTATGAGAGTAAATTTATGAAAGTATTATCTGTGTATGTGATACAGCTGTCTAAATGTCACCGAATGTCGCGCTATCATGGGTGGATGGGTGGATGGGTGGGTGGATGAATGGACGGATAGATGGATGGATGGTCGGATTGCGGAGGCGGACGGACAGAACGAGTTCAAGTTCCCAAATGGTTACATAACTTACGAAACAAATACGGAAAGTAACTTCGCACAAGTTGTTGGTACATTCCCCCGTACATTCCGTACATTACACGTCCTTGAACAAATGTGTTCATAAGAATTACGAAAGAGAACAACCGGAATACTGAGAAAAACAGAGCCAAAACGCAAATAAAAACTAAAAACTTGAAAGCCAACTGTCTAAGGGATCACGTCAAAACTCGTTACGGCCGGTTCCGCTCGGTTCTCACAAAACGTGTCGTCTGTTATAATATACACACATAATGAGGTCAAATAGTTAGACTCTGGTGAACACGACCGGTTGATAGTGCCTCGTCACACGCGTGAGCAATAAAATCTTGAAGTAACGGGCTCAGTTGACAACCAGTACAATACAGCTATTGATTTTCGCTGGGGTTGGCTTTTTCAATCGTTTATAGCTCAATTAACTTTTTAAAATCAATACCGAAAGTCTATGAATGTTTTATTTTTATAGAACGATTATAGAGAGAGCTATTATGACCGCAAAGTAACAGATTGATAGTGTAAATTGGTCCGGTTACAGCATTAAGTCAACCGGCGGTTGTTCAGTGTTGCATGCGCGAATATTCATATACCAGTAAAACATTTGACCTGAAAGAACCGGGCGGACCCGCCCGTAACCGGCGGTCAACGGGCGGTCGAGTTTTGACGTCTTCCCTAACACCTATCCTCACTTAACATCGTTTTTTAAACTTTGGTGAGTGCTGTTATTATTGAACTATTAATCAAATGCATATAAAAGTGTACATTTTTGGATGGGATTTGGGTCAGAGAATCCATTTTTGGCATCATTTTTGACCAATTTTGTTGATTTTTTGAGAAAATCACAGACACAAAAAAAATCACTTTTTTGACCAATTTTTTGTGGAACAAGCAAACAAACAAAAAATTGAGTAAAAAATGTCTAATCTAGGACGATTTTTTCATTTTTTCTTCTAAAGCCGTATTTTTGAAATTTTGACCAAAAATGGCCAAAAAAGTTTAAAAAAATGAAATAAATCACTCTTTTGGCACTTTTTGGTCAAAATTTCAAAAAATAAAAGTTTAGGTGAACAAATGAGAGAAACGTCCCCGGATTAGTGACATAATATTAGAATCAAGCAATGTTGGGCATTTTTTACTCAAAATAGTTTTGTTAGCTTGCTCCAAAAAACAATTGGGTCAAAAAGTGAATTTTGTGATTTTCTAAAAAATTTAGATTCTCTGATCCATTTCCTTTCCAAAAATGTATACTTTTGTATGCATTTGATTAATAGTTCAATAATTACAGCACTCACAAAAATCAAAAAATCAAATCAAAAACTTCCTTGAGTCCCCCCTTGAGTAAACCAAACTAAATTCACAAATCAAATATTAGACTTACCATCGCTGAACCGTCCTAAGGACAACCGGAACAATCCACATAACAAGTATAACAAGGAGACGAGCAGATATAGAATCCACATTAAACCGCGACGATACATGTTAGAATGCCTACTCTTAGTTTATCAGTATAAAGTTCTGCAGTGAGTTTACAATAAAAGTGTAATTCCAAGGTCGTGAACTGCGTGCGCAGAAGAAGAGTTTTCTGTCCCGACCGTTATAACAGTACACAAAGCTATCACAAAGCGATGTACAATGGTGTGGTAAAAAAATCAAGTCATTCTTTTACATTTAAAGATGATCCTACATGTAGTAAAAAGTAACTCGCTTAATACTAGTAGGCTCAGAAGTATTATTAAATCTAGATTTAACGATATTGATAGACAAAATTGGCACAATATGATGTGTCTAACAATAGCCAATGTATTTTATATAGACTTAGTATTAAAACAGAGTTTCAGTTTGAACCTCATGTAGATTCAATTATTTACCTTTCCCCAAAGTAAGCCAGTTTTTTTTACCATTTATGTGCACTGGCTTACTCTGGGGAAAGGTAAATAATGTAATCATCAGTCTACCCAGAGAACTAAGTATAGGGTGAATCAAAACAAATTGTGCACGATTTGAAACGGCCATTTGACCTTGATGCGTGCATTGAACCATACAATTATTCTTGTATGGAGAAAGCGTTGTTAATCTAGTTTATCCTCCCAAAAAATGAAAATAATCGATTGAAAAACAAGCAATTTGTGGTAAGTTTCGTAAACTGGCCGCGTTTTTCGCCATTTCAATGGGATTTACACACAGTAAAATTGTTTTTGCTAAAACGGTCATTATCATCACATTAATTGTCAAAATGAAAAAAAATCATTCTTTCACTCTGGCATAAGTAATTAATAGTCTATTACCGAGATGTCAAATGAAAAGGCAAATATAAATACAAGCATCACCTGTTACCATGGTTACAGACCAAGAAGGCAAGAAGTCTTCAAGAAGTGGCGGCAATTGACGCGCTACAGCGATACAGGGGAATGGTTAGACGCGCTGTTCAAAACATGTTAGACAGGGCATACACATGTCTACGGCAAGATCAGTCAGCTGTAGAACGGGACCCCGTTTCAATTGAGGGCGCTATACATAGTGACGCACTGTCGTCATTATTTACACGGCGATTCATCAAGTGACGGAAGTCCGTCGCCCGCCGGAATACGAACAAAAACCACTTTTCAATAGAGGGCGGGCTTGGGAACGGGAGTGCGTTTCCAATGGAACGGCCTCCCGTCACAGTAATTTTCAAAATTCATATAAAGCTGATTTTGCCGATTTTAAACAACGAAATAACTCTCTTATCACAGAGATAACCGTTACAAAGGCATCACTTCTGAATACTATAGGGCTTATATTTAATGTAAAAATTATCACACCTACCCTTAAAATTTTATAAAATAATGTAATCTCGTCTAGAAAATGGTGGTCTCATCGAAGCAAACCGGACAAAAAAGACATTATTTTAGCTTGTGTCGTGTGATGTTGGGGTCAAAGGGTAAATTAAATCATCGAACTGAATGTCGTAAGGAGTTCTGGTCATAGATATCTAAGTGGCGCATAAGATATCTATGGTTCTGGTACCTTATGCTGCCCTCAACTCGATGGATAATTACTTTTTATGCAGATAATGGGGGTAAATGGCGAAAATTCAATAATTGCGTAAATTGACGGGTGTGCGTTACCTTGGTTACGTACACCCGTCGTTTTAGAGCGCCCTCAATTGAAACGGGGCCCCGTTCTACAGCCGACTGAAGATGGTAGTCCGTCGAGAAGTCCCCTCGCCCACAGGGCTATAGAGCGCACCCACACGAAAACCGACAGGCCCGAGGCTTCGGCTCGGGCCTGTCGGTTCTCGTGTGGGGGCGATAATAGCTCACTGGGCGAGGGGACTTCTCGACGGACTACAAGATGGTGGCCATGTCGAAGGAAGGCTTCATTAAAAATCAACTTATTATCAACAAACAACTAAATGATTTCTATTTTCAATTGCAAGGAAGCTAACATTTTATTTTATGTCTTAAAAACACCTTTAGCAGAAGACCGTAACTCATACTGTATTGTGAACCTAAAGGCAAATGTGAATGACTTTTTAGTGCAATTATCAAGAAACAAAGTGTCTTCAGAACATTTTATTTGTGCAATATTTTTAGTTTGTGAAGTATTATCTATTTCTACAATGTTTTACCACCTTTGGCTCATTTAATATACAAGGAACCTGTAATAAATTACACGCACAACAATGCCTTGCTTGTAGACTCTCATATCATCATGCTGCAGTAATATTATTCGATACTACTGATAGAATTACCTTTTGTAGATTTATATACACATGGAAAAAAGTATCGCACCACTTTTTTCTTCTTTGAAAAGTGCAAATGTGGCCTCGAATTTTGCCACCATGGTGTGATATTAAGGATCATTTGTTTGCGTAAGCTGTCCAACAAAATGTTGTGCAATAAAAGGGCCACATTTGAGTTTGTGACGTAATCGATGTAATGTTTTTTCAAGGCCAAGGGGAAAATGCATGATTTTGTCCAGAAACATTCATGAAACAAGTTTGGGTATAACGCGATATTGAATAGACTTTAAAAACTTAAAATAGTCATTATATTAGTCACCGTTGATTTTGTTTTTGTTTATTTGACCTAGGTCAACACCTTCGCAATATTGCTTTTGTTATTTGAACTTCTTTAAAATTTGACCTATTTTGACCTTAGACCCCATAACCGTTGGGCGTACGAAAAAGGGAGTTTTTTTGTGTTTAATTTGACCTCAGATGACCTTTGACCTTGGAATACTTAATTGTGTTACCAAAGATTACAAATTTAGAGATTAATCATCGGGCCTCTCAATATCGCGTTATACCCAAACTTTTTTCATGCATGTTTTTGGACAAAAACATGGATTTTCCCCTTGGCCTTGAAAAAACATTACATCGATTACGTCACAAACTCAAATGTGGCCCTTTTATTGCACAACATTTTGTTGGACAGCTTACGCAAACAAATGATCCTTAATATCACACCATGGTGGCAAAATTCGATGCCACATTTGCACTTTTCAAAGAAAAAAAAGTGGTGCGATACTTTTTTCCATGTGTATATGTAGAAAATCAGACGCTAACACTGATAAATGCTGTACGAGGGGCAGTCAATAACTAATAAAAGTGATCATGGTATGGGATGCATGAGTGATTCTATTGAGGGGATAATGTGATCAATACAAAGTATGAACCTTTGTCTCTCAAACAATACAGTTTGGATTTTTAAGGTTGGTGTCAACCCTGTTTGGGCCAAATTTATCAAGCATTGTAACTTTTAAATTATAAATGTGATGTACATAAAAGTATACAGTTTTTGTAATGAAATAAGTTAGAGAATCCATTTTTGGTATCAAATGTTACTAAAATTAGTGATTTTTACATTTTTGCCCAAAAATCACCTTTTTGGCACCAACATTTTTCAGACAACCTAACAATATAAGTTTTTGATTAAAAATTCCAAAAATTTCACCAAAATCATCTAAAGTCAATTATCTAGGAGCGAAATTTTTTTTTTGGCTTCAAATTTGTTTGTTTTGAAAATATTGACATAAAAGTGAGATTTTTGAGAAAAAAACATTTTTTTGGCACTTTTTGGTCAATATTGAACTATGACGTCATAGCATTGTCTCAAAGTAAGTACACTTGGGACACTGCTAAATCAGTTATTTGGCGGGAAATTTGAATTGTTTGTATGAAACGAGTGGTAAGAAGATTGCATAACATGACACCAGAAGCAGGTCGCGTAAGTATGATAAAAAAGACAATAACTTTAATCCCTGTGTAATTTGATATATGTAGTACAGGGTGACCCAGAAAATGTTGAACCCAAAAATCACAAACTTAAAAAAAAAATTAAAAATTAAAATAAATAAATATGGCATTCTGTTTTCAACATTTATGTAAACAATTTATTCAGCTTTCTGGAGAACTTTAGATCATGTAAATTGGCCTTACCAAACTAAAGATACACTTGATTGTGTGACAGGGGTGTTTTCGCCCTTTTGTAAAAGCGAACAAAATTGAAAATTGTAACTTGGTTCAGATATGAAACTTAATTCTGTTCTAAGTACGGTGAGTTAAGTAATCTTTTCTTTTTATCTGTATTTATCAAATTAACATTTTCAAATGAAGTCAAGGGGACTTCAGTTTTTGTTTTCAAAGCCTTTTATATAATAATAATATTGATTTACATAATAAATGAATATTGATGAGATACTGTGCAGAAATGGTTTCAAACAGGCACTTGTTCTGCTCATGTAGCATGACACCATTTTTTTGCACTTCACTTACACTATAAAACAACACTTCTTACAAAATTACACGTATTTTTAGTTTCGTGTGGCCTATTTTTATGATCTAAAATGTTTAAGAAAGTTAAATGTATGGTGCACATAGCTGGTGAACGAGTTATGCAATATTTTGTTATTTTAATGGTAAGAAAAAATATTGAATTGTGTGATTTTGGGGTTCAACATTTTCTGGGTCACCCTGTATAATAGGAAAAAGTAAGGAGAGGCAATCGAATAAAAAGTATACAAATATCAGTATTTCAAATAGCTCATTTTCATTGAAAAATGCCCAGTCAGTGAATCACTAATATTGCGGAAAATCAAACAATTTAGGAACATTTCAAGCAATTAACCAGTTTGGGAGATTTCATATGATAGGTAACTAATTATCAGAAATTATTCGCATGAAACCTGCAGAAAAAATGCGCATGCGCAGACGGCAGATCATTTTGAAACGGGCCCAAAATTAATAAAAATCATGAAATTTACAACATATTACATATCCAGCCAAATAATTAACAGATTTCAGTCAGTGTCTGAAACCTATTGCGTTTATGTTAATGACGTTACATAACCAAAGGTATCTAACAATCCAAAAGTGTATTGTTTGAAAGGCAAAGGATCATACTTTGTATTGATCACATTATCCTCTCAATAGAATCACTCATGCATCCCATACCATGATCACTTTAATTATTTATTGACTGCCCCTCGTATATTATGTTAAAGGAGGTGTCCCGCAAGCATAAAAGTGTGCATTATATGTTAGAAATATAACTATCGAGCCCAACTTTTGTAATGATATAGAAGAAAACACCACACTTATGACAAAAACAAATAAAAATCGCAATCTCTCAATATGCCCTTTTTAAAATTCGCGGCGATCAAAAGTCCCAGTGTCGATGATGTCATAGTTGTACAATACACATGCGCAAATTTGAGCACCGATACCCATGACGTCATCGACACCGGGACTTTCAATCGCCGCGAATTTTAAAAAGTGCATGTTGAGTGATGGCAGTTTTTATTCATTTTTGTGACTAGTACGGTGTTTTGTTCTATATAATTACGTAACTTCGGCTCGATAATTATGTTTCTAACAAATAATGCTCAATGTTGTGCTTGCGGGACCATTCCTTTAAACATGACATTATTGGTGACGAATTTCATTTGAATGTGACTTTTTTCAAAAATGACAGGATAAAATACTTCAGAAACCGTCCAAAAACAGGATGTCCCTAAAAAGATGGTGCACGTGTTCCACGTCATTGCCCTCATTGATTACTCGGTATATGGCTGTAATCGTTATACTGTATAATCTGAGGGATAATTTAGTTGGCTTTCAAATGCCGTTTTAATATGTGATTGTATTCACTTTTCTACTCAGTCTACAGATATGTTTTATCAAGAATAAGCACTAACAATCGGGCTTGTGCCATGCCACTTTAAGAAAAATATGTTTTTTGTGGAATGTGTCATTATCATCATTAAATATTTCGTATTTGGATTTTATGTTTGTACGAGCCTCAAGATAACTAAATAGCCTTTCCTATCCATGTGTGTTTTGTCGAATTTGCTTGAGTCTATCCAAAGATATGCTTGTTTGACCACGAGAAAACAAGATTATTTATTTATATAAGATACTGGTAAATGAAACAATCTTCTTGCAGAGTGCTCAATGCAGAGCGAAATATAGTAGTATTAAAATATAGGGTAAACCATTTCGAACGGTAGTTGATGACGGCACTTGGAAATAAGCTCAGATCTTTTGTTGAGAAGTCTACTGATTATCAATTGTAATGGCCTCAAGAGCACAGCCAAACAAGCAGCCTTTCGCGCTTCAGTATCCCATCATAACCCTGATGTCATATTTGGATGCGAGTCAAAAATTGATGACTCATTGTCTACATACTCATTTTTCCCTGACAACTACACTGTCTATCGCAAAGACAGAAATGCGAATGGGGAGGGGTCTTTATTGCAACCAAAGATTGCATCATATCTGTGGATATGCCTAACATGAACTCAAACTGTGAGATTATTTGGGCCAAACTACATTTTGTTGGCACAAAGCCACTATTCATTGCCAGCTTCTATGGTCCGCAAGACAACAAAGGAAAAACAGTGGATGAACTGGCAGCCTCCATAAATAACCTTATGAACACACACAGGAGGAAATACCCCAATATCCTTATTGGTGGAGATTTCAATTTCCCTGATATTGATTGGTCAACATGGTCCACCACAAACAACAGGACCAAATCAGATCATGGCAAATTCATCAATTTTTTGTTGGAAAACTCCTTGGCGCAGCTTGTCACTAAAATCACACGTCCTGCTTCCAATAGCGTCCTTGATCTAATAGCAACAAGCTGTCCCCAATTAATAGATAACATTGATGTTTTCCCAGGCATTTCAGACCATCTTATCGTCTTATTTAACATCAACATAAAACCAAAAACCCAAGCCAAACCACAACGGAAAATATACAATTTCCAGAAAGGGAACACCGAGGAGTTAAAACAAAATACTAAGTCATTCACTGAAACCTTCCTTGGTTCTGACCCACTCAACAAATCTGTGGACACAAACTGGAAGCTTATTAGAGGAGAGCTCACAAAGTTAATGGACACACACATCCCATCTAAATTGAGTAGAGGTAGAAATAGACTGCCCTGGGTCTCAACTGAAATCAAGAAGCAGATGAGGAAGCGCGACAGATTGTATTGTAAAGCCAGGAAATCTGGTACATCTCCTGAATGGAATTCCTTCCGTAGATACAGAAACAAAGTGGCAAAAGCTGTCAAAAATGCCCACCTAAACTACGTCAACAATGTTGTTGGGAACTCACTTCAAACTAAACCAAAAACATTCTGGTCATATGTCAAATTGATGAGGACCGATAACCTTGGTATCCCAACACTACGTACCGCCAACAAATTATGCACATCGGCTGTTGACAAAGCAAATGCCCTTAACCAGCAGTTTCAGTCCGTGTTTAACAAGTCCGAGACCACCACTACCAACAATGATACTTCTCCGTATCCCAGCATTGACCAACTCTCTGTCCACTGTGAAGGTGTACGTAGCCAACTCCTGAAACTAAATCCATCTAAAGCAGGGGTTCTCAACCTGGGGGTCGTGACCCCCTTTGGGGTCGTTTGGGGTTTTCCAGGGGGTCATGAATTGAAGGGGTCATAAATATAGCTTTTTGGGGAACCATTTTGATATTTCGCTCTAAAAAAGGCTTAAAAACTCAAAAGAAACTTTCAAATTATGCAAAATTTCCTGCTCGCTACGCTCACATCATATAACCAAGCAGTTTCAGTTTTAATAAATCGGGTTGTTTTTTCTTTTGGGGGTGGGGGAGGGGTCACGGTACTGACCAATAATGTCAAAAGGGGTCGTGGGCCAAAAAGGTTGAGAATCACTGATCTAAAGCAAGCGGCCCCGACGAGATCCCGCCTCGCCTACTCAAGACCGTGGCAGATGAAATTGCCCCAGCTCTTACCCTACTGTTTCAACAATCAATCAACAGAGGTGTTATTCCTGACCAATGGAAAAGAGCACTTGTCACAAGCATCCACAAGAAAGGCCCAAAGTCGGATCCGGCAAACTACAGAGCCATATCACTCACTGCCTGTGCTGTAAAATCCTTGAGCACATCGTCCTAAGTCACATGTCAAAACATCTCAGCCTGCATAATATCCTCCTAGACTCGCAGCATGGCTTTCGTGAGCGGCTCTCCACGGTCACCCAACTACTGTCATCTATCCATGACTGGGCAGCCAACCTTGAGGCACGTGGACAAACAGATGTTATTCTTCTGGATTTCAGCAAGGCGTTTGATAAGGTTTCACACCATCACCTATCCGTCAAACTGGATTATTATGGAATCAGAGGGTCCACGCTTCACTGGGTTAACGCATTCCTCGCCAACCGAAAACAAGCAGTGGTAGTCAACGGCAAACACTCATCATGGGCATCAGTCACTTCTGGGGTTCCCCAAGGCTCAGTCCTAGGTCCTGCATTGTTCTTGCTATACATCAACGACATCCAAGACAACACAAAGTCAACCCTTCGTCTCTTCGCTGATGATAGCATCATTTACAGAGAGATCATCACTCCAGATGACCACAACATCCTACAGCAGGACCTACAAGAGCTCGCAGATTGGTCTAGCAAATGGCTCATGGAGTTCAACATAGCAAAGTGTGCAGTACTTCAAATTAACCCGGAAAAGGAATAAAAGCCACTTCCAGTACAGCATCTTTGGCAAGCCTCTTAACACTGTTGATCACCATGAGTACCTAGGCGTCACCATCTCAAATGACCTACGCTGGAATACCCACTGCGAGAAGACTATCAAGAAAGCAAACAGAACCCTAGGTCTGCTACGGCGCACACTAACACCATGCACAAAGGATGTCAAAACCAAAGCCTATGAGTCACTAGTGCGCCCTCGTTTGGAATATGCGTCCGAGGCGTGGAATCCACATGCAACATCAACCGTAGACAGCCTCGAGCGAGTACAACGTGCGGCAGCCCGCTTCATACATCGGGATTATAGAAGAGAGACCCATGTGACACCCTTAATAACATCCTTAGGATGGGACTCGCTCCACCACCGCAGACTGCTTGCCCAATCAGTGATGTTCTTCAAGATCTACCACGGCCTGGTCAACATCAAATTCTCACCGTGCGTTTCACCTGCCACCTTCTTTGGAAGACATGATCACCAACTCAAATTCAGCGTCATCCAATGCACAATCGACCCCTTCAAATTCTCATTTTAACCGAGATCCATCCGCATCTGGAACAGCCTACCAGCCGCTACAGTCTCGGCCCCATCCATTCTGGTCTTCAGGAAAGCCGCTATGCCATCCATCTGGGCGATGCTTCCCCCAGTTGGATCCAGACTCCTGTAAGCTGTCAAACCCCTGTATATAGTGCACCCTGAGTTTATTACGTCTTTTTCGTCCAGTCATCACCTTTATTGTTCTGGAGATCGTCTTATTCTTTCTCCATTGTCCACCTTTTTACTTGCACAATCTCGCTGTATGACGTCATCACTGCACCACATCCAAGCTTAGCTTTACAGCTGCATATGGATTACTCTACCAAGTACCAAGTACCAAGTACCAAGTACTTTTGTCGCCGTTGATGATGTACATCTTCTCCGTGAGGCGAAGGTCGCACCTCTTGGATCGTTGACACGCGCTCTTGAGATAGACCATTTGATGGTGAATGGTTGTTTTTCTTCTTTAGCTGCCAAGCGTGTCTTTTAAATGAAAAACACCAACACAGCACTAAGCTGTTAAAACAGCTTAGTGCTGTGTTGGTGTTTTTCATTTCTTAAAGGACTGCATGTGGTTCCCGATGTGGTATCTCAGCTTGAAGGGAAGTACCGTGAGTCGAGAGTCCGATGTATTCCTGGGTGACTTTGTTGTTGGTGGATGTGATCTCGGCGCTGTTGATGGTACTGGAAGCTTCCTTGGAGTGGACAGTCTTGCTTTTGGGGCAGTTGCATGTTTTCGGCGTTGCTTCGTGCAAGGTTTCGTTGGTGTTCGGTGAGACTTTGTTGTTTGACTTGATGATACTTAGCTTGTTGGACATGCAGCTGTAGCTAATTTTGACGGTGTATCTGATGAATATCTTGTGGAGCTTGGAATCCTTTGGGAAATGCTTGTCGATGAGTTTCAAGAAGGATCTGCCGATGTTGGTGGATACGCATTTGCTGAAGGGCTGGTTGATATGTTATTGCGCCGCCGATGTCGCGTCTTCTTAGAGCGTGTTTCTGCTGGGCAAGTGACCGCTAATAAATGCTAAGTTTGCCCAGTAGAAACAGGCAGAACCGGGCAATAATCGTTATTTTTGGTGATCCCAAAAACCTTCACAAAGCAGGTTTGGAACCAGCAATAATCGGCAATAAACCCAGCAGAAACAGAAAGGTGATTTTTAGCGGTTTGCGCCGTGAACCGTGTCACGCTGGGTTATACACATTAATGTGAAGCAATCTTTTTTAGGTGCGATGACATTGTTTGGGATTACAAAAGGTCACATGTCGTGGCCCATCGACTAGGATCGATAAACTTAGCGGTAACTTTTCGCGAGTAGAAACAGGGGGATTAAAAACTGACCGATTGAAACTTTGCGTTTATTAGCGCATGAAGCTAGAATGATTAATAGCGCTAACGTTTTGCAGTGTCCCAGCAGAAACACGCTCTTAGTGTAGCAGAATTGAGTTGTATATAATTTTTGACGAGAAATTGCAGTTTTTGTTGTACACTTTAGGATTCGAGTGGAGATAACATCGCATATGTTTCCGTGGATTCTGTTGGTGTGTAAATTGTATCATATTTTCATGAAATAGTCGGCCGAGTGCACCAATAACGGGTAACTTAATAGGGAGGTAAGCTACCTCCCTAGTAGTTATGCTCGAATGGGCAAAAGGAGTGATCTAAATTTTGACTAAAAAAATCACCAAATTGCATGAATAGATTTTCAAAAATAATAAGTCTTTCAGCTTATGAGGGGTCACATTCCACTTCAAATAGACACCCCCTGGGCATGCAAGCGAAATTGGTCCTTCAGCGAATCATCAGCGAATCATCCCCTCCAATGTTCACGACAAATTTACGCTAAACTGCTAGAATCGACTGGGTTGTGGCATAAAACGTTATGCCCCAACTTACTCTTGGGTCCGGTCAGGTATAACATTTAGCGTAAATTACCCGCCAGTTACTAGCCTAAAGTACTGTAGCTTACCCCGCATTGGCGCTCTCAAAAATGTTGGGTTACGCCTCAGTTAGCGAGGTATTAGCGCTATTCTTCAGCTACCCGTCATTGGTGCACTCGGCCGAGTGATTTTCGGGCCGATTTTTGATTTCGACAATTGTCACGATGCTTGAATTACATGTGAGATAGGCTAGAGATTTTACTATTTTCTTGTCAACTTTTCTCGGATTTTCCAAAGTTTTGTGAAGTTAGCCACATGGGCGTGAAATTTGATATATCCGTAAATGTCCCTAGCTAGCTTCATTGTATCCACACCCCAGCTCTCGTTTTCACTTTGTGGGTGAAAATTAGCCGATTTAAAATCTAGGTTCAATTATTTTGGTTTGTTTTTCTATTAGAATTTGGTGTTACAATTGTATACGTATTGATAGACTAAACGCTTAGCTTTCATATGCCGTTTATTCCATCTGATTTTGTTTTGTCAATCTTGAGATATGACCAATTATCTATAGCTAACTAAAGTCGACGTCGTGCCACTTTACAGTTTTTGCAATGAATAGAAAGGGTTACTCCGTAGGGGGGGGGGGGGGTGGGGGGGGGGGGGGGGGGGGGGGGGGGAGGAGGTTGTTACCACAAACATGTAGTTAAATCATATCGAAAATGGAAAGTATGCTTATTTGGGTATACCATGGTATAGCTAGAGGTTTCCCTTTATCCATATATACCAAAACAAGTTCAAACAACATCCAACGAATGACGTCACCAAACATGGCCGACCTCAAAATCTCGCCGTATTTGCTGGACAGTGAAATATAGGCTAAAATAGATCTCTTTGCCCCCAAAAAGTTCCAAATATCGGAATTTCCCCCGGTTTTTTGCTTATAAGTGAGGTAAATGGTGTTTCTAGCATAGGCCTAATGCTAAAATATTCAGGACCATACAATTAAAATATTTTTCTAATGGCGATTTAAAAAATTGTAAGGTGGCAACCCCCCCCCCCACCCCCCCCCCCCTACTATCGGACTTTGAGGGCTTACCCCAACCCCCGGGTACAGATGGCAACCTCAATTTGTTTTCGTCAAAATGAGCGCAGGGATGTAAAAACGGTCACCAAGACGCCCTAGGTCACTGTTCTTTGCGTTTTAACGCAATCGGCGACTACCCTCCCTTAGGACGAGGGTTTAAATGCTTATCTTCAGCATTCTTTCTGTGAAAGTGGCACAACGTCGACTTTAGGTAGCTTTAGTTAATTGATCATATATCAGGATTGACAAAATAAAATAATATGAAATAAAAGGCATATGAAAGCTAAGCGTTGCCTATCAATATGTATACAATTGTAACACCAAATTCCAAAAGTTCATGGTCAATAAGTTGGGTAAACACGTGCACGGGTTTTTTTAGGCACCCTGTACAACACACATACATTAGACTGGTAGTCCAAGAAAAGTAATTACCACTTGCCGTTTTATAAAAAAATGTTCATGATCAATTG
>CM069448.1:35532879-35632879 GCA_035610835.1 Ophiura sarsii
TGCAGCATGATGATATGGAGTGAGAGTCTACAAGCAAGGCATTGTTGTGCCGAGGCCTGTAATTTATTACAGGTTCCTGGTATATTAAATGAGGCAAAGGTGGTAAAACATTGTAGAAATAAATAATACTTCACGAACTAAAAATATTGCACAAATAAAATGTTCTGAAGACACTTTGTTTCTCGATAATTGCACTAAAAAGTCATTCACATTTGCCTTTAGGTTCACAATACGGTATATGAGTTACGGTCTTCTGCTAAAGGTGTTTTTTTAAGACATCAAATAAAATGTTAGCTTCCTTGCAATTTAAAAGAGAGATCATTTAGTTGTTTGTTGATAATAAGCGTTTTTTTTTAATGAAGCCTTACTTCGGCATGGCCACCATTTTGCCACCAAGACATGTGGGTGCCTTGTCCAACATGTTGCGAACAGCTCGTCTAACCATTCCCCTGTAGCGCTGTAGCTTGTCAATTGCCTCCACTTCTTGAAGACTTCTTGCCTCCTTGGTCTGTAACAGGTGATGCTTGTATTTAAATTTGCCTTTTCATTTGACAACTCAGTATCAGACTATTAATTACTTATCCCAGAGTGAAAGAATGATTTTTCAGGAAAATGTTGACAGTTAATGTAATGATAATGACCATTTTAGCAAAAACAATTTTACTGTGTGTAAATCCCATTAGAATGGCGAAAGACGCGGTCAGTTTACAAAACTTGCCACAATTTGCTTATTTTTCAATCGATTATTCTCATTTTTTGGGAGGATAAACTAAATTAACAACGCTTTATACAGACAACAACAATTCCATGGTTCAATGCATGCATAAAGGTCAAATGGCCGTTTCAAATCGTGCACAATTTTTTTTGATTCACCCTGTATATGAAATAATAATTTTTTAGTAACATTTACTTGACGCAATGTTCAAAAATAAATTTAAGTGTACAAAATCTCGTCCTACTACAACACCGTCCTATTAACTCGTCCAAAATATCGTCTATTACAAGTCCTCATAACACCTCGGTAACACCGTACTTACTTACTTTAGTCGACCTCGGTCGGAAGCCATGATGAATTTTCGCCATTTCACTCTGTCCTGCATTATATTGCGTAGCTCTTACTGGCTGATGCCAGCATCTTGACTAAGCAGCGTGGGGTATGTCAACCATGGTCTCTCTTGAGTACATTGACTTGACCTTGAGTTGGGGTTCAGAAGACTAGTTGGGACACTGGTTCTTTCAGCCGTCTTACACAGTGGGCAGCAAAATTGAGGCGTCGACCCCTGACAATTTCTGATATTTTTGGTAGCCCTGCATAGATATCATCTCTTGTGGGATGATCCTTCCAGTTGAGGTTTAATACCTTCATTAGTAGTCTGGTATAGCAGCCATCGAGTCTTGCCTCAAGTCTGTTTGTTAGTGTCCACCCTTCTGCGCCATAAAGTAGAATGCTTTCTACAGCAGCACAGAAGAAGCTGATCTTCAAGGAGTTTGACAGAATAAATTTCCAGAGGGTGCGCATCTTGTTGCAAGCCATCCAGGCAAGGGCCTTGCGGATTTTAAAATCTCTTTCAGATTCGTCTACCCATGAACCAAGGTACTTGAAGTCATTGACCTGATCTAGGTAGTTCCCATCAATGGTGTTCAGAGTAGCATTGCCTTTGATGTTGTAGGTCATGAATTTGGTTTTTGTTGCATTCATTTGGAGACCGACTGTTGCAGTAGCACTTTCCACACGAGAGAGCAAGTTCTGGGCTTGTTGTAGCGTGTCAGATAACAAGGCAATGTAATCTGCAAAGTCTAGGTCTGTAAGGATTATAGCAGGGTACCTCAAGCCCAGCGTGTCTTTGTCGTTACCAATTCCCATCCTCATAACATAGACAAGGACAATTATGAACAGATACGGGGCCATGGGGTCCCCCTGTAGCACTCCTCCTGCAAGAATTTCAAATGCATCAGTTTCGCCCTCTGGTGATATGACTACTGTTTGTGTATTGCTGTACATGATGTCAATCGCTTTAACAATGCCGTCTGGGATACCGTATGCTCTAAGGATCTTAAGCATTTTCCCTCTGTGTACCGAGTCGAAGGCCTTTTTGAAGTCAATGTAGGTGATGGTACATTCAAGATGCTTGTCCATAATACCCTCAATCAGTGTTCTTAAGGCCAGGAGGTGTGATGTTGTTGAGCGTTCAGCACGAAACCCATTTTGGTTTGGTCTTAGCAATGGTTCCATATGAGGACGAATCCGGTTGAGTATCAAGCGATTGAAGATCTCAGCTGCTATGGATGTCAAACTTATATCTCTATAGTTGGTAGCTTTGCTCAGGTCACCTTTCTTGGGGATTGGGACAATTCCACTGAGGGACCATTCATGTGGTTTTTCACCTCTTAGTAGGGTACCATTACAGATTTCAAGTAGGAGATTTCAAGGAGGATGTTGTTGAATCTACCAGATTTCCATACCTCAGCTGGTATTTCGTCAAGACCTGCAGCTTTTCCATTTGACATCTTCTGAAGTACTTTCTGCAGTTCCTCATTAGTGAAGGCTCCAGTCGCAATTGGCAAAGTATTTTCAATGATGTTGTCTATCTCCTCATCTGGATTACTGGCTGTAGGTGGTGAGCCAAGTAGTGTGGAAAGAAATCCTTCTTTTCCTTACATCGTGCAGATGGGGTGTTTCCTCGCCATCGACCAGCTCTGGGGGTTGTTCTTCCAGTGATTTCGTTCATTGTTGCCCATGCCAGCCCACTCTGCATACTCTGAGAAGCTGATGTGATGTTGAAAATCTTCTCCTGGAGATATTCCCCTTCAAATTTGGTATATGTGCTGTCCAGCTCCTTTTTAGCGTGCTCAAACGACTCTTTATTGTGTTCACTGCTTGATTCTGTGAATTGTTTGTGAGCATCTCTCAAACTCTTTCTGGCTCGACTTACTCTTTCATCCTCCCATGAGACTGTTGCGCGGCCTTTTACTTTTCCTTGGTAGAGTTTCAGCAGCAGTGTTTGTATGTGCCTCGATGAACAGAGAGTATTTCTTATATCAGCTGTGATTTCATCTACATCTTGTAAGGAGCAGAGGACACTGAACTGGTTTTGCACCTCTACTACATAAGCTTCTTGGAGTTGTACGTCAGTAATGAACTTCTTCCAGTCATATTTGCCTGCTCTCTTGTTCCCAGCCTTTGTGGCTCTTAGGCTCAGTCTAAGCTTTGCTTTGACGATCCTGTGATCTGAACCAACACTGACAAAGGAGTTGTAGGCATTACAGTCATAAGCACTGTTCTTCCACTTCTTGTTGATTGCTATGTAGTCCTCTTGTGATCTTGCACCGTTGGTAACACCGTAAATACAAAATTAATGGTAAAAATACCATTGTATTTAAATTATAAAGATAGTACTCATGTAGATACTTTTCCATAAGACATGAGTACTCTGAAAACGAGGAGCACTGTTAGATTGGTTCTTAGTCCTCCACTTCCGCACTTCCGCAGCCAGTTTTCGGGTCTTCGGGTCTACTTCGGGTCCGCAGCCATTCTTCTGGCCTCACTGCCCGTATTTGCTTCCGCCTTCCGCAGCCATTCTTCGGTTCTTCACTGATCGTATGCTTCCACTGTCCGCAGCCATTCTTCGGGTCTTCACTGCCCGTATTTGCCTCAGCCGTCCACTGCCACGTTTAACTGCTACGCCACGATGGCCGTCCACTGCCACGATGACCATATAACTGGTCATCAGAGGTGACGGACGTGTCGATCGACCGCTGCTCTCGTACCTGGTTGATCGATGTATCACCACGGGATGTCTTACGTATTGTAAATCATTCAAACGTGTACTTAAAGATAAACCTTATAGATTTGTTGATGATCTGACCAAAGTGGATCTGGAGGAGAAGCAGAGATGGAAAGAGGAAGTGTCGGAGCTATATACGAATGGAGTCAGGCTACGATTTGTCGGAGGTATGTGGAGAGAGCGCAATGGCAAAGTGGCACCCTTCTACAGAGCGAGTCCAGAACCTCAGAATAAATGATAGCTGGAAAACTACTAAACTGAACTATGACTTATAGCCTAAGCAAAGAATATGATAATGATACAGAGAACTGCTATCCCAGCTTAATCATGTTTATACAAATATGCATATAAATATTGCTCAGTTATTTCATTCATTTGAAAGTCTTTCTTTTGATTACAAATACAAATCTGCATATAAATATTGCATAACTATCCTGTTAGTGTTCGTAATTCAAATTCTACCCAGGTGGTCATAAAAATGTTACTATTCCTTTATTTTATCTTTTTGTTGAAAATTAATCTCGGGATGATTCGCACTGATGCTCAGTTATTTCATTCATTTGAAAGTCTTTCTTTTGATTTTGTAGTAAGTTTTAGTACTTTGATATATATATATATATATATTTAATATATTTACTGTTTTGTATTTATGTTAGTGTAATGTCGCTCAAAATTCGTGATATATGTATTGTATGCTCTAAAATTGTAGGACAGTCACAAAGATATATGTTGTAAAAATTGTAAAGGATATATCCATAAGAAATGTACAAAACTGAAACCTAAAGAACTAAAATGTTTAAATTCCAAGGAATGGGTTTGTCAAAAGTGTAATGATGGACAACCAGATTTTTTCTACGGCTGTGTCGACTTTATCCACCAGCTGAGCAATAGCCATGTAGGTTGAGTGCTTGGGGCGAAAACCAAATTGTTTGTCATTAGTCAAAACATCTATCAAATACAAATCTTTCCAGACAAAAATGGGCAGTAAGAACTGTTTCTAAGAGTCATTACCGAAGTCATACCGGACCTTTATTTGCCAAAAATAATTTTCTCAGGGTAACGGATATGCACACACTTGAACTTGGGGTCTTTATGTCCAAATTTTCAATAAATGAACTCCCCACGTCTTTTAAAAATTACTTCAAAAAACGCTCTGATGTTCACGACTATCCAACAAGACACGTTAATGATTTTAATTTGACAAACAATAAGAAAATTAATTTCCGACCATGCTATTCGAACGCGTGGTCCCATTCTTTGGAATTCACTTTCAAAATTAATAAAAGAATCAACATCTGTGAACCATTTTCGAAACCAACTTAAGAAAAACATCATCCAAAAATATGAATAATTCACTTTTTGAGCTCGTTCTTGTTTGTCTTGTCTTGTTTAAGTCGCTGTCAGATTTTGTTTTATTCATGTATTAAATATGTAACATGTACTGTATTAAAGGGGTAGGCTATTTACAGGCCTTATTGGCTTTTCAGCCTACTCCTCCATACGTTTTTGTTGTTTTTAAGTTTTACATTTTTGTGATGTAGTGTTGTTTTTATGGAAATAAAAATTTGATTTTGATTTTATTTCGGTTCTTCACTGCCCGTATTTGCTTCCGCTGTCTGTAGCCACGCTTCGGGTCTTCACAAGCCCGTATTTGCTTCCGCTGTCCGCAGCCGGCCACGCTGACTTCATCTACTGCTGCAGTCCGACTTCGCTCGCTTAACAGATCACCATTATCGTATCTTAAATGGGGTTATGATCCTGACCTAAATAATCCTAAATACACAGGCTTTACACTCAGCTTGACCCAAAAAAAATAAATTAAGATGAGTGTTTCTTCCTTCCCCAAGATATTAAAACTCAACCCACGCCCCCCCCCCCCCCCCTCCCCAACGATCATCAACATCGCACTGATTTGAGTTTTATGTGACATAAATACAACAACAACGTATTACACAAACTTGTGATGTAAGTATAATAAGCTCCGATGTTTTTCTCATTATTGAGAACAACAACTCATTAAACGACCCGACAATTATAAAATATTTTCCATCATCATTAATTATTTGACTGGAAATTCAGCTACACTATGTACTATCCATCATCTGTATACTCTACTGCTATTAGTCGACATGACAATAACAATAAGTTATCAGTATTAGGGTCATTCTTCGGTCAATGTTACATTTCAAGTTTCTAGAAACTCGGATTTCAATTTCAATTTTTTTCTAGCTTTGAATATTTTTTCACAAAGATAAACATCCGTAACATATTAAAAACATGTTTGGCACAATCTTTACGGATATTTAATTGATTTTTTCCATTATTGAGTAAAGATTGGTCACACGATATCTCCGTCACATTTTCAGTATAAAAATCTATTAGAAAATGTAATTTATATGATTCCAGACTAGAAATTGACATACATATCCCAAACTATAAAATATAGAGTATTCTCTTCAAAACTATTTTATAGTTTTCAGTATAACATACCGATTTTATAACTTCGCAAAAGTTTACAACCTCAAAAAGTACCGATGTTTGGTTAAAATGTTGACTGTCACTTTATTTTTCATCGACACCCTCTTAGAGAACATAAGTTAGCATGAGAACACTTTTATTTATAAATTACAACTGATAATTGTATCCAATGCTTTATTACTTTACACATTATGACTGCATGTGAAGGTCATATCCGTCACGATGCCCGGTCTTCTCCGTCACGCTGAAAATCAATGTGACGGAGATGACCATCTTAAGTGTTGGGACGGTATAGCTTCGCTGGAAAAGTATGTCTAGCGGTCTACAATACGGTAGGCGTTAGTGATCACTACTCTTTTTAGCACTGATCCTAAAAATCCAATGAATATATATTTCCAATTGATTCTATAGCGTTCGGAGATGACACTGAATAAACATACGCACATACTATGTTTCGAAGAAAAAAACAGATTTTTGATGTTTTGCTAAATAATAGGGCGCACTAACCTGACATGTTAAAATTCACATGCGGTAAGTTCAAACGGTGCAAACAGTGTTTATATTCTCCTTTTATTACGAATGATATGGCCGTTCATATGGTCCATGACGGAGATGTCGCAAAACGTCGGGACAGAAATTTCCCGACAAAAACTAGTAAATTAAACTCCAATAGGCCTATAATGCCATATTTGGATGGACGAATTATGATATCGTAAATAACTAGCGTTTGTGAGTATTTTCATGACGAGAATCCCATTACGCTACAACGCACGCTTAAGGCCCGCTTTTTATAGCGCTTTTTAGGGCAACAATTTATAGCGCTTAAAATCGCTATAAATTGTTGCCCTAAAAACCGGCAACAAATTTAAATATTCGCCTTCCACCAAAGCTGGTTGCTATAAATGACATAATTCTCGTGTGCAACCAACCGGCTGTATTGCAATGCCCATTGAGTAGTTTAAACGCTTGAGCATGGATGTAATTTGCAACATAATGGAAACTCACCCATGCAGTTAGCAAGAAGTACTGCTCGAATTTAAATATACAACCAGGTAATCCTCTCGTAGTAATTGATAACAATAGGTTTACTAGACCGAATTAATAGCGCTCCTAAGCGGGCAATTTACGTCAAGCCTCCACCAAATTAATATATAACAATCGGAAATGTTACGCGTAACCATCGGGACACGGGGTTTTGTAGGGAATTGGCATCATACATTGGACAAATGTTATATAAAAACATAATTCACCAGCGTTTTATGATTTTATTATGATGGGGATTATGTTTATGAACAGAAATACACAAAAAGATGTAGTTAAGAGTGACGAAATTACCAGATATGTGATATCAAAGTATCGGGACATAAAATGTGACATTTACCGAAGAATGACCCATTAACATGAATTTTGACGAATGAACTTGTGCACGGAAAGTATGACTCGTATATAAATAACTCACTTCTTAGACATCATCTTAATCTACAAATATGAACTCATGTCCGGACTAGATTATAAATTAGAACTCGGTTTAAATAACTCTATTTCTTAGAATCATTTAACTCTACACGCACCCGTATCGGATATTTTATAAACAACTATTTAAGCACAAAATAAAATAATTACATGTAAAAGCATAATTACCTATCGGAGGCCTAATAAATAAACAAGGAACTGTTAGAGCAAAATACGCATGTAGATAATATACACTTACGTTTAGGCCTACTGGAGAAATAATTTAATGTCAATAGGACGAAAAATAAAATAAACGGATGGCTAACACTGGGTGGGTACAAAGTGATCATGGTAAGACCCCGCCCGCTAACTATGAAAGACCCCACTATAAAACCAGTGGCGTAGCGGACCTAAATTTATGTATACGTACGTGTTCTATGAGAGACTTTAGGGGGGGCGTCCGCGAAGGGGGTTGTGAAATCTATCCTGTATTATTAATAAGGGTACACCACCACTGGGTACCTGTAGTATGGGGTATGGAATATTAAGGGCACCTGTGATAATTGGACTTTAAGGATGTATGGGGAGGGGCCTACCTGAGTGGTTATTTCATGTCTTATTATGGGATCCCTATAATAATATTTAGCGTTTCTGGGTAGGCCTTATTAAGATTCCTGGATTATTAAGGGCGCCGTGGCACCGATATTAGGATTAAGGGCATCTGGAGTATCAAGGACCTCTTGCTATTTCACAATAGCCTATACGTTTTGATCATAGTTGACGACTAATCGCACACTATATACACTATATGGGGTATAGGGTTGGTACAACTTTTTTTGGGGGGTGTATGGGGTAACTATAACATTGTTTCCCTCCTAAATGGGGTATTAAAATTGGTCCGAGATTCAAAGATATCACAAAACTAATTTTAAAAATAATAATTCAGGGATCTACCATTTTAAACTTATTATCTATGCCCATTTTGCTTTAAATCATGAAGGTATCTTATTTAGATAATACTCAGCTAGCGAGGACCCGAGCGTAGCGAGATGAAGGTATCTTATTTAGATAATACTCAGCTAGCGAGGACCCGAGCGTAGCGAGGGTACCCGCTAGTTTTATAATATTCCGTCGTGATCGCATTAAGAAAATGTGCTAAACTTCATCCAAAACTTGAAATCTATCTCAATCTTTGATCCTAAAAGGTTCTATACAAGTTACAGTACTTAATACTCTATGGATGCCTACCAATTCGCCAGATTTTCGAAGGATTCTGAAGTTTTATGACCAGCTATCTCGTTTTCTTCCTTCAACGTTAAAAGCATCACCAACAAGATGGCGTTGACCGACGCTAACAGAAAATCGCGCGATTGGCTAAAACGAGTCATGCGATCGCCGCGCGCATTAATTTATAAGTGATGAGCCTAACAAAGGTGTTAATAAATAAAATATGGCGATCCCCGCTTCATTATTTAACATGCACCTGAAAAACATGCTGCCAAGTAAATACTGAAATACATGTACCAATGTACATCATACACTATCTAAATATCTCCTAATTCTTATACCTGTGTGTCCTCGGTTAATTTCTTTCTCCGACTTTTACCAATTTTTTTTAAATATCTTGTTTTGTTCTATTTCATCCATAGAGGAAATGACGTCATTTGATGAATGTGAAAACAGCAGTAGCCGTGAGATGATACAATTTCTGGAGCTTCATACTCAACTCTGCAGTATTACTAAACCCTGTCAACAGAGTCAGCAATGCCAGCCAACACAGTATTGCAAGTGTAACTCCCTATGCGGAATGATATGCTCAGATATTGAGCAGCCCGTTATTGGTAAGTTACGGTACCCAGAGATGTTGTGTAATGTCCGAATAGTAAAGGTGCGTTCTCGCTCCCACTGGCGTTGCGCAGCCGACGTCGGCGGATAAAAGTTGACGGAGTTGTTTCAACACGCGCACCGATATCCGTCGACCATGCCGATGCGCAACGACGGGAGTATGAACGCGCCATATGAAGACTCCACTTTTGAATACTGTGCATTTAGAAGCAATCTTAACTTAACAATTTAACATTAACAATGAACATTTTCTGAGTGGACTCAATAAAGTCCATTTATATGTTTGAACACCTCAAATTCTAAATATAGGCCCTATATTTGACAAAAATAATAATACTATTATATAAATACAAAAACCAAGTTGACAAAATGTACAAGGCTTGTCGGCGTTTCCCACCCCTATTTGTAGAGTCCTTGGTTTGACTACAAATTACAACGACCTCATCACAATGATCACTTTTTAAGACGCGTGTGGTTTTATGTCTTATTTTTTTACTTTGAATGACCAAATAAAAACAATTATGGATTGAATCGCTTTTAAATCAATCGAAAGAAATTGTTGATCTGCATTTTTGTAGTATTAAATATTAAATTAAAATCTTCACGATTTTATGAAAAACTTTAGTACCCTGCACGCAAATCGGTGGATGGTTGCCGCGCCGTCGTCCGCCGAAGTATAATGCCAGGATACACAGGACGCGCGGGTGTTTGAATGATTAATTTACGAAAAGCATTAATGACCGCAATAGAATCAGTACCTCAAATGTAACTTGGCCAACCGAGCGAAGCGAACGAGCAGAGTGGGGTCATTACTACGTATGATCACATGGTCATAGTTTCGGGCCATTGGGGGGCGCGAGTCCAGTGCTAGTGCTATCATATGTTACAATTTCAGTGCATTATAATAGGCCTACCCTTCAATGACAATACACTAGTTAACTTACATTATGTTGATTTCAGCACCTCAAATAAGGCCAGGAATTTGTCCTAAAGTGGTGGATGGATATTTCTACATTTTCTTCAGATGCCAAAACGTTTGTGAAACAGACTATCAATGCACCGACGACCCACGTGCCAAATGTTGTTATACATCATGCGGTAAAAAATGTATCCGACCCGAAGCAGATGGAGTGGAAACCGGCGGTTTATACGCTCCCGAACCTGATACCTACTCTGAAATGGAATCGTCCGAATATGCAATGACAATATTGACGGCGAATACAACACATTGTCACGTGACTGATGAGAGTGAAAAGATTGGGAAGCTGTCATTGTCAAGAGGTAGAGAATTAGTGAGATCCTGGATGATCAAATCAGGAATGGCGACCGAAGACGGTACGTATTATAATCGTATGGCTCTTACTGTCTTTGAGACGATGTCTCATTTTAAATATCTCATCATGAAAGCTATATATATAAACAATCGAGTGTTCAAAACCTTTTATATGGGAGCCGTTTGAACAAATTCCGAAAGACTCCGGGCAAACCTCAATCATGGCAATGGAGTATTCCCAAAGTGTTGAGATATGATAAGAATATAATTGATGAGGTTCAGTGCATTTGTACTTGATAATCGCTAGAGGCCTTGATTCGTGCATCCCTCGAGCGCTGATAGCTGCAGGAGGGCGGTTACACAATCATTAATTGTATGTCCACTAAATGTATCTCACAATTCATATTTTAAAAACACTGCTAATGTAGGTAATATTGTTGGTAAGGCGTGCCGTTTTACCAATACACCAATTCCTACTTGAGATGGATGTAAGTAAGAGCTTGACGTTATCACAGAGAATAATCGATACTATAGGTAATTGTTGAAGATGTTCATCAGGACTGTTATATTAACCTGTAGGCCTAAGTCCAAAGTTAAAATATCTAGTCCGTAGTTAAAACATACCTTGGCGGACGTTTCGAAAACAAGCTGTTTTCTTTATCAACAGTGATGATTGAATTGAGTGACGTTCCTGTGTTGATTTCACTTTTTCTGGTTGCTTGGCAACGGTGTTGCTAGATGATTTTGCAACCAGAAGATCGTCGTATACGTGACTTAAGTTGAACTGCCCCTCATCTCTATTCATTGTGGTACCCTGCTTCCTGATCTCTAGACTATGACCTCCTGGACTCATCTTTTGTATTTGTCTGTCCCTTTGCATTCCACCTGTGCTTCGTCCCAGCTGATTACATAGTACTTGTCTATCACATGATCTGTTATGGCAGTTTTGTATACTGTGGAGTGGCAGTTTTCTCGTTGCCCTGGTGCATACCGTAGTCACTGCTTTCTCAGCCTCAGACTTATGTTCTTCCATGCGTTCTCCGATGTACACCATGTCACAATTCTTGCAAGATATGGAATAAACGACATCTGTAGTCTGAAGGGGTCCACCGCTTGTCTTATAAGGTGGACTAGCATGTTCCTGAATAAGCAGTGAGGTCTCATGGCTGACATGATCTTATATGTTTTAAAGGTCCACCGAAATGCATCGTTTATTACATATCAAAATAAAGACAAAATCACAAGGATTTCGAAAATAAACATTTTATGAGCAATCCATTAAAGGGAAAGAAGAAATTTACAAAAACCATAAATGAGCCCAAAATCAGTATTAAAAACGATCTTCGTATTTTGAAAAACCCGCTCTACCATGCCACACAGAGGAGAAATCATAGTTAGCCAACAATGCACTGTAACATTGTGACAAACCTAGGGTCTAATATGTCTTCACACACTCTTTACAATCCCATCATCATGCCTTGCTGAACAACTGAATGACCGCGCGAACTTTACAGTCAATAGTTAGGTCACCCAAGCCCTATATAAAAGCTATGAAGATTGTTAAACGGGGTCAGCCGTTACAAACATGCACAAACACAATAGTCAAACGACCTCGCTATTGTCAACACTCCCTACACAGAGGCCTGCAGTGCAAATCTGTACGATTTTCGCCATGTAATGTCTATGGCGGATTTCATTCCTTGGTATGAAGCTATGACGTTTCCGTGGTCTTCGCTATCTCCAAGCAGATAGAGCAATACGTACATGGACTTTTTTGTAGACGAGGGTTCATTTCATGATTTAGTGAGGTTTAGAATGAGTTAGGATTCCTGTAATTTCGAAGACCACAGATTTTCAAATCATGAATTTACCAACATTTTACGACATGAATTTGGTCACAAAACGTATTTAATACTATATATTTTACCGTTCTGCAGATGTTGTTGACCCTCAGTTTTTGAGATGCCCAAATAGACCATTTTCCGAAGCTATTTCTAGCAAATAGTGCAGTCACTGAGACTCCATTGTTTTCTTGCGTATCAACAAAATCTGACATGCAGCGTGACCTCCCTGCTGACTGTTTAAACATGTGTATCCATGCTGTGTGCATTCAAAACCATACAATCACAAGTGGATTAGCCGTATTATTACATTGAATGAATAGATCGGAGTCATGATACTGTTTGTAAGGGAACCTGTATAACTTGATACACATGTTATTTTGAGGCCATACTTTTAGACCGTGGTGCATTGTTTGCTTACTACAAATTCTCCTCTTTGACAACACGGAAACTGTGACGTCAGTCCGGGAATCTGACCATATTGACACTTCAGTTCCTCCCGGAGTGACGTCACCAGCAAAGTCGCCCAAACCACTTCATGGTTCATTGCGTTTCTGGCGAAGGGCTTGGATTTGGTATACGGCCGAACGTATTTTATCTTTTTTTAAATATATTTATTCACATTTTATAAAAAATAACATGTGAAATGTTCTAACTAATATATTGTAAAACTTTAAAAAAAATTCATGAGCACATCGCTGGACCTTTAAGAGTTCGAGAAATTCTCTCAGATACTCCCGCGGGATCGTACGAGGTAGGGCTTTTTTGTCTTTCAAAAGGTAGCCTACTATTGACCGACCGGTCAATAGTATACAAATATTGACTGCTATGAGGGGGGGCATGGTCAAATTATAGGCCCAAGGTGATCTCAAAACCAGACTATGCCCCGAGGCGGAGCCGAGGGGCATAGTCTGGTTTTGATATCACCGAGGGCCTATAATTTGAACATGACCCGAATTAAAGCAGTCAATATTTGATTTATATACCAAATATATAGATTGTTGTCATTTGTTTGGTTAAAAGAACATTTCCTATAGACTTATTCACCTAAGGCCAACCAATGAAACCTTCATTGTTCTGTTACCCAAGGAAAAAGTAGAATCGGGCAAAAATATCGATTTCCGAATTCAGAAGTTTGTCACTGTATATTCTTACCGCTAAGCTGCTGCTAGAGGCCGAGGTTTAGATTCTAACAGCGTATTTCGCTGGACACTTTGCATTTAGGCTAGCTGAATCCATGATATCTTTGATACCTTCTTCGTCAACAAGCGCAACCAGAGCTATTTGCTTTTTAGTCATTTCTTAAAACTGTACAACAACACGAAACTGATCATGTAAAATTGTAAACATAACTTTACACAGCAGACAAATAATTGCGAAAAGTCAAAGGTCAGCTGTCAAGCACCGCGTAAATATATTTACGCCCGGGCGATTCAGGTGTTTCAAATGGGTCGCGGAATTCGGATCGCTTGACTCGTGAGCCATGGGGTGTGAGTGTGACGTCATCAAAAAGACTATGCCCGGGCATAGTTGTTTTTCATGACGTCATATTGAAATTGAAGGCATAGCTTGATTATCCCCTCACTTTTAACCAATCAAATGACAGGAATCTATGTATGCGGTATATAATACTTTTTGAAAGACAAAAAAAGACCGGGAATGACGTCAAGCATGAATTATACCACAATATTTTGTGTGATCTGATGTAGTATCTACCAATCAAATGGCAAGAATATTTTCTTACGTAATATAATACAATTACCCACTTACTACTACAATGGTTATGCATCCTATTTATTATGTTTCCATACCTTGCAGATCCATGTGATGGTGTGAAATGCAAGTCAAAACAGCGATGCGTCGTTCACAGCTCAAGTGGGTTGGCTCAATGCGTAAGAGACAGATCGTTGTCAAAAAAGTGTAAAGCCCGCCCTCTATGTGGCACCGATGGCATAACTTACAGGAACGAGAAAGAGCTTCGGAGAGCAGAGACGCCTGGCAATCGGATTCTTATAGTGAATATTGGAAAATGCACGACAAACTTAACATGGAGAATTGAAGGTAAGATTCAGACTTTTATAGTTGCCTAAGGCGAAGAAAAAACCCTGTTCTATGGTCTGGCTCACAGTGAACCGACAAGACTTTACCGACGAAACAAATATGCGCGTGCGCGCGAAAAATTGCAGGGTTTTTTTAATATAAAGAGCAAATGTGAACTACGGAAGCATTCTAAGTGCCATCCTACTTGACCACAGCGAGATAATATATCTTTACAAGTAGATGAAATATCAGTATTATGTCGACATGGTCAGAAGATTTTTCACACCATGGCGACTAAACCTTAAGTCGTCATGGTGAGATATACTATCTTGCCAAGTCGACTTCACAAAAAGTCGATGTCTTTATATAGCGAGTTATATTATGCTGCCAAGTCGACTTCAAAAAAGTTGATATCGCCATGGCGAGATATATTATGTTGCCAAGTCGACTTCACCAAAAGTAGATGTCGTTATGCCATCCTACTTATTCAGTGCTTTTATATATTGCTTAAAGGGACACTAAGAGATGTGTTGGAGGCAGCGCCCTCAATAATGATAAAAACTGAGATTAGTTTATTTTTATAATTGTATTACATGTATGAACTTACACCTATAAGGATTAAGAAAAATCAGCTCTCTTTGTACAAGAAAACGTCGATTCAAAAATGCTTATCCCGCGGGATAAGCATTTTACGTCCGACAGTATCCCCCTGCAGTACGCGTGATACATAACGCGAACCATATTTGCATAGAGGGCGTTTTTCAATAAATAGCGATGATATTGTTTTAATCAAGTTTTGCTGTGTTTTTGCTAGTAGAAACAACAGTAATGGCAATTTTTAATGTTCATCTTGAATTCTGAAGTAAATTTTTAAACATTTAAAATTTTCAACACCACTTAATGTGCCTTTAATCTTACAAAGCGATAGTTTCTCAATGTTTAACTTAATTTTCTTTCAACAAATCCATATTGCATACATGTAGTAATGAAACTAAAACAAATTAAAACTCAAAACTGAAATATTTGATGTCAGAGTGCCGCCTAAAGACATGAGTACATTGTCTGGAACCCAGCGATAAGATGTCACAGTGTCGCCTAAAGACAAGAGTATTGTCTGGAACCCAGCGATTTGATGTCACAGTGTCGCCTAAAGACAAGAGTATTGTCTGGAGCCCAGCGATTTGATGTCACAGCGCCGCCTAAATACAAGAGTATAGTTTGGAGCCCAGCGAATTGATGTCACAGTGCCGCCTAAAGACAAGAGTATATTGTCTGGAGCCCAGCGATTTGATGTCACAGTGTCGCCTAAAGACAAGAGTATTGTCTGGAACCCAGCGATTTGATGTCACAGTGCCGCCTAAAGACAAGAGTATATTGTCTGAAGCCCAGCGATTTGATGTCACAGTGCCGCCTAAAGACAAGAGTATATTGTCTGGAGCCCAGCGATTTGATGTCACAGTGACGCCTAAGAGTACATTGTCTGAGCCCAGCGATTTGATGTCACAGTGCCGCCTAAGGACAAGAGTGTATTGTCTGGAACCCAGCGATTTGATGTCACAGTGTCGCCTAAAGACAAGAGTATTGTCTGGAGCCCAGCGATTTGATGTCACAGTGCCGCCTAAATACAAGAGTATAGTTTGGAGCCCAGCAAATTGATGTCACAGTGCCGCCTAAAGACAAGAGTATATTGTCTGGAGCCCAGCGATAAGATGTCACAGTGTCGCCTAAAGACAAGAGTATTGTCTGGAGCCCAGCGATTTGATGTCACAGTGCCGCCTAAAGACAAGAGTATATTGTCTGGAGCCCAGCGATTTGATGTCACAGTACCGCCTAAAGACAAGAGTTTATTGTCTGGAGCCCAGCGATTTGATGTCACAGTGCCGCCTAAAGACAAGAGTTTATTGTCTGGAGCCCAGCGATTTGATGTCACAGTGACGCCTAAGAGTACATTGTCTGAGCCCAGCGATTTGATGTCACAGTGCCGCCTAAGGACAAGAGTGTGTTGTCTGGAGCCCAGCGAATTGATGTCACAGTGCCGCCTAAAGACAAGAGTATAATGTCTGGAGCCCAGCGATTTGATGTCACGGTGCCGCCTAAAGACAAGAGTATTGTCTGTAACCCAGCGAATTGATGTCACAGTACCGCCTAAATACAAGAGTATAGTTTGGAGCCCAGCGAATTGATGTCACAGTGCCGCCTAAATACAAGAGTATAGTTTGGAGCCCAGCGATTTGATGTCACAGTGCCGCCTAAATACAAGAGTATAGTTTGGAGCCCAGCGAATTGATGTCACAGTGCCGCCTAAATACAAGAGTATTGTCTGGAGCCCAGCGAATTGATGTCACAGTGCCGCCTAAAGACAAGAGTATATTGTCTGGAGCCCAGCGATAAGATGTCACAGTGTCGCCTAAAGACAAGAGTATTGTCTGGAGCCCAGCGATTTGATGTCACAGTATCGCCTAAAGACAAGAGTATTGTCTGGAACCCAGCGATTTGATGTCACAGTGCCGCCTAAAGACAAGAGTATATTGTCTGGAGCCCAGCGATTTGATGTCACAGTGCCGCCTAAAGACAAGAGTATATTATCTGGAGCCCAGCGATTTGATGTCACAGTGACGCCTAAGAGTACATTGTCTGAGCCCAGCGATTTGATGTCACAGTGCCGCCTAAGGACAAGAGTGTATTGTCTGGAACCCATCGATTTGATGTCACAGTGTCGCCTAAAGACAAGAGTATTGTCTGGAGCCCAGCGATTTGATGTCACAGTGCCGCCTAAATACAAGAGTATAGTTTGGAGCCCAGCGAATTGATGTCACAGTGCCGCCTAAAGACAAGAGTATATTGTCTGGAGCCCAGCGATAAGATGTCACAGTGTCGCCTAAAGACAAGAGTATTGTCTGGAGCCCAGCGATTTGATGTCACAGTGTCGCCTAAAGACAAGAGTATATTGTCTGGAGCCCAGCGATTTGATGTCACAGTATCGCCTAAATACAAGAGTATAGTTTGGAGCCCAGCGATTTGATGTCACAGTGCCGCCTAAGGACAAGAGTGTATTGTCTGGAGCCCAGCGATTTGATGTCACAGTGCCGCCTAAAGACAAGAGTATATTGTCTGGAGCCCAGCGATTTGATGTCACAGTATCGCCTAAATACAAGAGTATAGTTTGGAGCCCAGCGAATTGATGTCACAGTGCCGCCTAAAGACAAGAGTATATTGTCTGGAGCCCAGCGATTTGATGTCACGGTGCCGCCTAAAGACAAGAGTATTGTCTGTAACCCAGCGAATTGATGTCACAGTGCCGCCTAAAGACAAGAGTATATTGTCTGGAGCCCAGCGATTTGATGTCACAGTATCGCCTAAATACAAGAGTATAGTTTGGAGCCCAGCGATTTGATGTCACAGTGCCGCCTAAGGACAAGAGTGTATTGTCTGGAACCCAGCGATTTGATGTCACAGTGTCGCCTAAAGACAAGAGTATTGTCTGGAGCCCAGCGATTTGATGTCACAGTGCCGCCTAAAGACAAGTGTATTGTCTGGAGCCCAGCGATTTGATGTCACAGTGACGCCTAAGAGTACATTGTCTGAGCCCAGCGATTTGATGTCACAGTGCCGCCTAAAGACAAGAGTATTGTCTGGAACCCAGCGAATTGATGTCACGGTGCCGCCTAAAGACAAGAGTATTGTCTGTAACCCAGCGAATTGATGTCACAGTGCCGCCTAAAGACAAGAGTATAGTTTGGAGCCCAGCGAATTGATGTCACAGTGCCGCCTAAAGACAAGAGTATATTGTCTGGAGCCCAGCGATTTGATGTCACAGTATCGCCTAAATACAAGAGTATAGTTTGGAGCCCAGCGATTTGACGTCACAGTGCCGCCTAAGGACAAGAGTGTGTTGTCTGGAACCCAGCGATTTGATGTCACAGTGTCGCCTACAGACAAGAGTATTGTCTGGAGCCCAGCGATTTGATGTCACAGTGCCGCCTAAAGACAAGAGTATATTGTCTGGAGCCCAGCGATTTGATGTCACAGTATCGCCTAAATACAAGAGTATAGTTTGGAGCCCAGCGATTTGATGTCACAGTGCCGCCTAAGGACAAGAGTGTATTGTCTGGAACCCAGCGATTTGATGTCACAGTGTCGCCTAAAGACAAGAGTATTGTCTGGAGCCCAGCGATTTGATGTCACAGTGTCGCCTAAAGACAAGAGTATTGTCTGGAGCCCAGCGATTTGAGGTCACAGTGACGCCTAAGAGTACATTGTCTGAGCCCAGCGATTTGATGTCACAGTGCCGCCTAAGGACAAGAGTGTATTGTCTGGAACCCAGCGATTTGATGTCACAGTGCCGCCTAAAGACAAGAGTATATTGTCTGGAGCCCGGCGATTTGATGTCACAGTGCCGCCTAAAGACAAGAGTATATTGTCTGGAGCCCAGCGATTTGATGTCACAGTGACGCCTAAGAGTACATTGTCTGAGCCCAGCGATTTGATGTCACAGTGCCGCCTAAGGACAAGAGTGTATTGTCTGGAACCCAGCGATTTGATGTCACAGTGCCGCCTAAATACAAGAGTATAGATTGGAGCCCAGCGAATTGATGTCACAGTGCCGCCTAAATACAAGAGTATAGTTTGGAGCCCAGCGAATTGATGTCACAGTGCCGCCTAAAGACATGAGTATATTGTCTGGAGCCCAGCGATAAGATGTCACAGTGTCGCCTAAAGACAAGAGTATTGTCTGGAGCCCAGCGATTTGATGTCACAGTGTCGCCTAAAGGCAAGAGTATTGTCTGGAACCCAGCGATTTGATGTCACAGTGCCGCCTAAAGACAAGAGTATATTGTCTGGAGCCCAGCGATTTGATGTCACAGTGCCGCCTAAAGACAAGAGTATATTGTCTGGAGCCCAGCGATTTGATGTCACAGTGACGCCTAAGAGTACATTGTCTGAGCCCAGCGATTTGATGTCACAGTGCCGCCTAAGGACAATAGTGTGTTGTCTGGAGCCCAGCGAATTGATGTCACAGTGCCGCCTAAAGACAAGAGTATATTGTCTGGAGCCCAGCGATTTGATGTCACAGTGCCGCCTAAATACAAGAGTATAGTTTGGAGCCCAGCGAATTGATGTCACAGTATCGCCTAAAGACAAGAGTATTGTCTGGAACCCAGCGATTTGATGTCACAGTGCCGCCTAAATACAAGAGTATAGTTTGGAGCCCAGCGAATTGATGTCACAGTATCGCCTAAATACAAGAGTATAGTTTGGAGCCCAGAGAATTTATGTAACGGTGCCGCCTAAATACAAGAGTATAGTTTGGAGCCCAGCGAATTGTTGTCACAGTGCCGCCTAAATACAAGAGTATAGTTTGGAGCCCAGCGAATTGATGTCACAGTACCGCCTAAATACAAGTGTATATTGTCTGCAGCCCAGCGATTTGATGTCACAGTGTCGCCTAAAGACAAGAGTATATTGTCTGGAGCCCAGCAAATTGGTGTCACAGTGCCGCCTAAAGACAAGAGTACATTGTTATCAATTTGAAGCGGTCATCTATCTACGTCTTTTGAATATTATCATAGATTACATAATTTATATTGTTCTTTCTCGTATTTTAATAAGTCCGTGTTTACGTCTATGTATGATTTAGGTATTGACCGCAGTCCAAACAAAACAGTAGCCCAACACGTCGGCATACATTTTTATAGTGATGACAAAAGAAGAAAAAAACACGCTTATTTTCCGCACAAAAGGCAGCATTTCCCAAGATTTTACCACAAGACTAGAAACCAAGGGTATATCTCGTTTCATCAAGTTTAATATATTCCTACTAATTCCTGCATCTTTTAATGATATTCTCTCATCATACTTTACAGCCTTACCAACCGTGCCATGACATCAATCTGATGGCTGGATACAAAACTATCTTTCAGATGGCGGCCAACGATGGCGGTGGTCACGAAAAAATCATTGTGGCATACCGTATTTCAGAGGAAAAAAAGCATTTGTATTGAATAAATCAAAATTCCAATATTTAACTGACAAAACGACATCATTTGTTATAAAATATAAAGACAAAAGAAAAAATGACCCCAATGAGATTCGAACTCACGCGTCAAAATATTCAACGACATTCTTCGCCAACATCATTAACCCCTCGGTTGGCGAAGAATTAACAAATACCTAATACTTATTTAAATTGTCGTTATATCACCAATAATCATAAAACTATAATATAAGCCAGCATATCGTCAAGTATATATTAATATTGCCAATGGCTATCCCTTTTCTACCATTTTGCATCAAAATGTAGGTGTATACTGTAATATGAAATTTCGAGCTAACACGTGACTAATTAAAAAAATAAGAACTGTTATTTAACTTGCAAAATGAAAAGAAAGGACACTTTAGAATGGAGTGGTTATCCAACTCCATTGGTTACAGGATAATCAAATTACTTTGTACCTGTGTGATATTCAGAATTTTTCGATGGGTATTCGCGATTACGTGTAAAATCCATACGAATTGCAAATTTTCCGAATAAAAATAAATTAAAAAAACAAACATAAAAACTGTCAATAGCAGTCTACAATCATGGCCAGACCGTTCATATGTAGGGCCTAATATACAACAATGAGTTTTCTTTGCACATGGGATCGGGACATAATCTAGTTTTTGTTAACAAATTACTCTACACCACACATTTAAAGGCATATTATGTGATTTTTTCCAAGTAGCGCCCTCTATCATTGATTTTTACTATGAAAGCAGATTTTCTTGCAGAATTGCATTTTTGATCATAAATCATAAAGATCTTCTAAGTTACAGATCGATACGATTCCTAATTACTTCAAAATCATGGTCTGAAAATACAGCGTGTCCCAAAACACTGGGTTCAAAAGTTTGCGAGCTTATAACGAAATAAGTAGGAATTATGGATAGTTTATATTTAAGGATATCAAACAAGATATACCTGACCTTAATTGGGTATATTTGGAGACCAATCCAATGTAAACTTTTTGAAATACAAAGATTTGAATAGAGCGTGGTCAGAACCCATTTGTCCCAATTTAAGGAATAAACCATCCGTGCGTTGCATGAAACTCTGCGCTATGTGCAGTATTCCCGGCATGGGGTTTATTCTCCGAAAGAACTTAACAATAACTCGGACTATAACAAAGAACATTTTTGTTAATGTTTATGTAAATAATGAACTTGTATTATTGGTATAATGACCAAGATAATTTTATTTACTGCCCAAGTTTTTATAAAGAATGAATGCAAAGGCAAAACATTGACGAAATCACAACAATGTGCAATTGCAACACATCGGGGTGTTCCTTGAAAAGTGGGACAAATGGGTTTTTACCACGCTCTATTAAAATCTTTGTATTTCAAAAAGTTTATATTGGATTAATTACAGAGTTTAACCAATTAAGGTCATGTATATTTTGTTTAATATCCATAAATACAAACTATCTATGTTTCCTACCTTTTTAGTTGTAAGCTCGCAAACTTTTGAATCCAGTTTTTTTGGGGACACGCTGTAGATTGTACCGAGCGGTACAATCTATTTTTCAATTTTTTTCTCTAAATTCACTCTAAAACTATGATTTTGAGGTTATTAGGAATCGTATCGCTCTGTAACTTGAAGTATATTTATGATTTATGATCAGAAAAGTAAATCTGCAAGAAAATCTACTTCCAATTTTTTTTCGAGGATTGGACCGTCCCCTGGAAAAGATCACATAATATACCTTTAAATGCATGTGTCTATAAGTAAAGTCAGTGCAAAGGATTTCGTATGGCCAGGCTCTCCTCACCATTCCCACAAATGACTTCACCCAAAATGGTTGCATCCAAATTAGAATTCAATCACCTTGAAATATTGACAAGCAAGAAAAATCGTACTGAGATAGAATATTAACTTTCTCATTTGAATTCTCTATTTCTACCTTGTCTAGATATTGTAAATTTCCGTATTAATTGTTACATATTGTAACATTTGCAATGTATATAATTATCTAATGTATGTTTTTGGAAATGGGCCTTATAGTGCTGGTCACTGACTTATATCAAATACATTGACCTTTTTTACCCGTCGTACATGGTACATAAAAACCTTTTCACACAAGCCCGACGATCGATCTTTGGACGATCGATCGTCGTAGCCGTCTCAAAACGTGCAAGAACTTCGATCGATTATCGGTCATTGGATTCACACAGAGAAGCGGCCCTTTATGACGATCGATTGTCGTAGCGACTGTTATTGAGTCTACAAAAGGACGATCGTCGGGCCTCTGTGAAAAGGTTAATTCCACCATTCAAACTATCAGACCAGATGTGAAATTTTGTGCTGATATTACCGGGGATATTACAGGTTCTTCTTACATGTAAAGCTTTACGTATTAAATCATATTATGATTCTATGTATTGATCAAATAAATTACTTGTAATATAGAACTGTACTTGCTTTGTTATTGGTTAGGGGAATATGAATATGGGGCAACTGGTCCTATGAGGCAACTGGTCCGAAATGAAGGATTTTTAATTGTATGGTCATACTGCTTTCCTTTGAACAGTACTATTTATGTTGAAACTTTACACATACTGTATATCCTTACCTTCTACATTCCAATTTTCAAATAACAAAGTATATCATTTCTTATACTTGTAGGACCCGAACCCCGACCCGAACGCCGTAATAATTGCAAATTCAAAGATACTCGCTGGTTACAGAAAACTGTGTAATGGCTAAAAACAAAAAAGGCAGTTTTGCCTTTTTTTCTGAAATGTTTTGGAGTTATTGATTATTATGACAAATGGTGGTATTTTTTAAAACATTTAGCGTGATATTTATTACGTCACAGGCGTGCTTGAATAATATTTTATCTCGACAAAGTAATTTGTCGGGGCAATTGGTCCAAAGGGGTATGGGGCAACTGGTCCACCTGCAAAAACTTATATCACAATAAATTGTAAAATTTTGAAAATTAGTTGTTAGTGTCAATAAAACATGACTCGGTATTGAAATGTGAATAGAATATAAAATTATTCACATTCTTTCTATTTCTTAGACATTTTGGGGCATTTTCGGTCTAATACCAGTATTTCTGCTATTGAATGATTACAATATGACATGAAATTGCTTTAGAATGGTTTAAAAACTCGGTATTATGAATTACATCTTTATTATATTTTGAATGGTGTCTGAAAAGATATTTGCAATGACGAAATATCATGATTTGTGTATTCATTGCTTTTTGTGTATATGGGCACGCGTTATGAACTCGCCTCCCAATAGGGTGGTGCTGCTACATTTTTTAGTTTCATGCTGTCATTTTCCTCAAATATTTTTAAAACCACAAAAGCTATCTCAACACATTTGGTATCATTTTAAAGCCCTAATAACAAGCTATCTGCCTGCAAAACGGGATTGGTATAGCTAATTCAGAAAGGGAGATACAGCTGTTTGATGTTTGGGGACCAGGGGTGGTGCTGGAAGGGGTGCCGCCTGTACAAACGCAATGGGGATAATCCCATGCTTTGTTCTTTTTTACAATAACTAGTTATTCACTAATGTTACAAACACCATTCTGGTCCCACTTTAAAGGATATTTAGTAGTCTTAAAGTACACCTAGCACATAAAGTCCCTGCTCAGGTGCTTTGAGGTTGACTAATTCAAAATATATAATCGGTACCAAGAATCTGAGATAAACATTAAATGAGCAAATTTCTTCTCCGCAGTTTGATACCTCATTCAACAAAATCGAATGGATACTTTTAAAGTTATGTCGATTTCAATGACCGCGGATGCAACAGAAAAGTGGCACTAGGTATAGGAATCATTGATTTGTGTGTGATAACTGTGCCGTGTGCTATCTGAACGTGACAGATGAATGGGTCTTTAGTGATAACCGCATTGTGCGGGACAACGGGTGTATCTGGCTGTGAAGAATACAAGTCTTAGCTGATATAAGCTGTGAGTTTTTCAGTGCGTAAATTCATACGTCTATGGTAAATCACACACAAATCAATGATTTCCTATACCTAGTGCCACTTTTCTGTTGCATCCGCGGTCATTGAAATCGACGTAACTTTAAAAGTATCCATTCGATTTTATTGAATGAGGTATCAAACTGCGGAGAAGAAATTTGCTCATTTAATGTATATCTCGGATTTTTGGTACCGATTATATATTTTGAATTAGTCAACCTCAAAGCACCTGAGCAGGGACTTTATGTGCTAGGTGTATGTGGTTCAACAGACTTGTCAACTATTTGTAACAACTAATTAATTGAAGACCATGATCATCAGCTTTCTTCCTATTCGCTATAATACAGTCAACATGAATAATCAGCCTCAATTTACCGGATTTATAAAAATGACTATAACAAAAAAGTTTTCAACGTATGATAGCAAAAGTATACATTTTTGGAAAGCTTGTAACTAGAGGAATTCAGCTAGATTATATCAGGGAAGGGTTCATCCTTAAACAAATATTTCTGAAAATTCTAAAAATATATAAAAAATAAAAAATGGAGATATTCACTAGCCGGTATAATTACCATACCGACGTAGTAACTTTGACAATTATATATCATCTAATAGGTAATTTTATGAGGAATTCAAATACCTGTAAAGTAAATAATGATAGGGGTAGGTATAAAAAATATATGGATCTCAAATTAAAAATTAAAAAACTCTGATATTTTTCCAAACATTTCCGATCATACCATTTTAGTTCTTGGTTGTACTATAATTTTAATGGCATATTTGGTTTCCTCATGCAATTTCCCTTCAAAAAATGTATACTTTTACTACCTCAGGGGGATATACAAGCAAATATAAATGTGTAAAGTTAAAATCATGTCGCGAAAGCCAAAATCTGTGTGTAACGCGAAAGGAGGCAAGCTTAAAACACATGACCATGGGTCATCATTGTCATGTTGACTAACTTCGCCTGTAACATGAAAAGCTGGCTAAATATCAAGATGGTTCATTATACGTACTAAATGATGATTATATATGATGTAAATAAAATCATTCAAGAAAGGGGTATTAGACAAATGTATGGGGCATCTATCACGTTCATACCGTGTTATAAGATTTTGCTTGTGTATAAATTAGTACAGCTATTTGCACGTTAACCACGAAAACTGTATAAAACATGGGTTTCATGAGACACGTATCCTTTTTACACGTTAACAAATATGGAAATATATTTGTAAAGAAAATACTGCCTAGTTTCCGTGTTGTCATCAGTGGCGGAACTTCAGGGGGCAAGGGTGGGGGAACCCCTCTTCCCCCTCCCCAAGAAAAATCAATTTAGGCAAAATTAGAAAAATAGACAATTTTAGCATAAAAAGGCAATTTTTTTCCGCGCTATGCGCACATTTTCTTACTAAATTAGGTTCAATTAGACCAAATGTGGACAATTTTGGCATTAAACAGCTTAATTTTGCGCGCATTTTCATACCAAATGAGTTAGTATTAGACCAAATTTGACAATTTAAGCGTAAAATGGCACATAAAATTTGCGCGCTTCGCGCGCATCATTTTTGTTCATGCCCCCCTTCCCCCCAAAAGTATGAGGCAGGTGCCGCCACTGGTTGTCATTCACTGATTTCTGTGTATTATAACCGTTGAAACATATAGAACCAGTTGCCCCAGTGATGGGGTAAATGGTCCACGCCAAGTAAAGTTTTCAGTTAGTGGTAATTGGCCTTTTCTTTATATTTTTAACATTGGTTTATGTTATACAGTACAGGGTGTATCAAATCAATTAGGACACTTTTTGATGATTGTTTAAATCCTTGTTAAATCACTGAAGCATGACCAATTTTTATTTCATTGAAAAGTACAACCGATAAAGATAAAATCCTGAAAAGATGAGAAAAATCCATCATTAATTAGGGAAATTGTGACCTATTAGGCAACGCAATCTATTTTGTAGTATATATGTACAATGGTCATTCACACAGTAACAGTAGAGTAACATGTCGAACGCGCACACTATTTATGCCAATTACCTTGATTTTTTCAAAAATCGAGGTTCTCTATCTCTGCCGTTTCTTTCTGCTTCTTCTGGCAATATCTACAAAATGCTTCTTCTCCTACAGTTTACATGCTACAATCACCAAATTTGGTCAGTATGACCCCCTACCAGACCTTCATTACAGGACTTCACAGTTTGGGGTCAAAGGTCACAGGGGGGTCACTAGGGGTCAATACGTGATTTTCACTTAAAACACATTTCCAATTTAGTGAAATGACCTAGGATCGTCAAAATCGGTCAACATATTACTTATGACCGTACGCATATATAATAGTTCGGTTTTTACAATCAACAAATATTTGGGGTCACTAGGGGTCAAAATGTTGATTTTCTAACCATATCACTTAAAATGCTTCTTGTCTCAGAGGAAATGGCTCATGAATGTCAGAATTGGTCAAAAGATTCCTTGGGTCCATGCACATACAGCGATCTCAGCGATTAAAATTGACGTGTCATGCGGGGTCACTAGAGGTCATTGACCTATACAGTGGTAAAATTAGGGGTTCAATAAGGTTTCGGAGTTGTTTATCTTGAATCGACAACGGTAAGACGGGTTTATTTTGCGAGGGCAGCTTTAGCTGCCCGAGCAAAATAAACCCGTCTTACCGTTGTCGATTCAAGATAAACAACGACGAAGACCTTGTTGAACCCCGTTCAACAACGACCAAACATATTTACATCATTCAAATGTGAATATCGTTTTGGATAATTAATGAAAACAAGTACAAAACTTGTTTTAATAGGCTTAATTTGACATAAAAATAATAGCTGCTCTTTAAAAATCGAGAAAAAAAGTTTACGTTTATTATAATTAGGCCCTTATTTGGACATAGTCCGTTCCCCGTAAATGGGCGATGGAACTTCAGAATGGGTTGGGTTACAAAAGGTAAACATGAGAGAAGACAAATTATTTCGCAAGTAATTGTGAAATTAAAAATATTTTGTAAATAGCATTTTATTCACACACCACCTTAACAACATTCAGAGAAAAATTAAATCAAGAATGCGTTTAATTTACACAACACATTTGATACATGTTTATAGAATATTTGTATAAAATCAAAACACACCCCTCCGTTTCAATAGTGGTACGGTCCTGTAGATCAAAGCGTACACATTTCGCCGCGATGATGCAAAAAAAGGCGATTCTCTTGTGCTCAGGTAGCGACGGTTCGGCTAAAATTGTGGCTTTAGAAGTGATCCTTTACATATGGCCCTCGCCAAAAATATTTTCCTCAGGGATATAGCTACATTTCGGTATATAAAGTTATTTGCTAACTTTAAGGATTGCATGGCGAAATGCATTTATACGCCGAAAAAATGGAACAAATTTTGCGAACATTTTCCCCGACATTCTTGTTTGTTTACAATTTTGCGGTTTCCAAATAAGGTTCGCTATCCTAGTAATTTGCATATGAACAGTGAGTTTATCTCAAATCAACAACGCTTTGTTACTGTACTTAAGGTATGGGGGAGTTGTTGAACGTGAGATATGCTCCGATTGGGACCGGGTTTGTTGCATCTTGTTTGGATTGATGAGCCAAGAAAATAAGTCAATCATATTGACCAGGTCAAAGGTCAAGAAGGGGTCAATAGGGGTCATTGAACTTTACAGGGGTAAAAGTTAAGACATGATCCGATTTGGACCGGGTTGGTTGCATCTTGTTTAGATCGATGAGCCAAGAAAATAAATTAATCATATTGACCAGGTCAAAGGTCAAAAAGGGGTCAATAGGGTTCATTGAACTTTACAGGAGTAAAAATTAATACATGATCCGATTTGGACCGGGTTTGTTGCATCTTGTTTGGTTTGATGAGCCAAGAAAATAAGTCAATCATATTGACCAGGTCAAAGGTCAAAAAGGGGTTAATAGGGGTCATTGAACTTTACAGGGGGTAAAAGTTAAAGCATGATCCGATTTGGACCGGGTTTGGTGCATCTTGTTTGGATTGATGAGCCACGAAAATAAGTAAATCATTTTGATCAGGTCAAAGGTCAAGAAGGGGTCACTAGGAGTCAAAACATCGATTTTCAATCCGTTCACCTAAAATGCTTCTCGTCTCAGAGGAAATGACTGATGTGCATTAAAATTGGTCAAAATATCCCTTAGGTCCATGCCCATACCAGTATTTCAGCGATTAAAATTGACATGTCGTATGGGGTCACTAACCTATACAGGGTTAAAAGTTTAAATACGTTCCGATTTGCAAGACATGCTCCGAATTAGATCGGACCTGTTTTATCTTGTTTGGTTCGATCATGCAAGAATAAAAGTAAATCATCATAACCAGGTCAAAGGTCAAGAAGAGGTCACTAGGGATCATTTTCTCATAAAAATCAAGGTGCCCTGGTCTCAGACCAGAACTAGATCTAGTTCTACTTCTTATCATGCTAATGAACCATCCACAGTGGGTTCGAGAACTTTTTTTAATTTGCACAGAATATGCATGCATCTGATTTGTGGATTATTTAGCCAGTATTGATTTGTGCCAGAATTAAATGGATTACCAAACTAATCTTTGCTATTGACTGATAGATTATTTTCTATGTTTATAATTACTAGCGGCGTACCCTCGCTACGCTCGGGTCCCCGCTAGATGGGTATGCCACATTACCTACCTCTGAAACCACATAAACCCCCTACAACCCCCACCCCTCAACCAGGTTGATTTATAACCATATCCCTCCTAAAGGCATTATAAACCCCCTACAACCCCCCCCCCCCCCCAATTCGGTTGATTTATAATCAATCATATCCCTCCTAACTATTTACCGTGGCTACTTTATTAACCCCTACCTCTCAAACCGCATCAAGTTGACCCTCCATACTTTTAAAACCACATAAACCCCCTACAACCACCCCCAGGCTGCAACTACACCAACCAGGTGGATTTATAATAATCATAACCCTCATAACCATTTCCCGTGGCGACTTCATTAACTCTTAACCCTATCCTAAAACATTTCCCGTGTTTTTACCCCCCCCCCCCCCCCCATACAAACACCCAAACCAGGTTGATTATAAACACAACCCTCCCTAAACCATTTCCTATGGCTTCTTCATTAGCCCTCGGTCCCTTAGATTGTTTGGCATGCCAACCCCTGCAAAGCCCGTGGTTTTACACCGCCCCCCCCCCCCTCCCCCCCCCCCCCCCCCCCGGCCCCACGCACACCCAACATGACACCAAATACCCTACCAACAGGCTAGACTGGATCCTCCTGTCTTCCCGATTTTCCACACGGCCCCTGCGAGGGTGCTCAAATGTGAAGACTGGAAAAAATACAGTTCTAAAAGTGTGCGCTGATAAATTCGTGAAAAAATGAGCTTATTCACGCACCATCACGCCACAGAGCGCCGGTAGTTTCACGCGGCGTTGTACATCGCGTGACGCGATAGGGCGCACGATTTGCCTCCCCGTGGCGCAGCGTGACGATCTTTCGACGCACTGCCTTTGAATTGGACCAATCAGGTGGTATTTCTGTTGTTGCCGCGCATGCTCGGTACTGGTATTTTGTCGTGGAATTCCACGACAAACCGCACACTTTTTGGACGTACTATTTTCCCAGTCCCTATATTTGGTCCGCCATTTTTAAAGATGGCGGCCATATAGAGGGACGCGGGTACCCAGTCTACCAACAGGCCTATAACCATTTCCCGTGTGGCTTCTGCGCCATGTGTGGGAGTGCGTGTGCCGCGGCAGTGAGCCCTTGCGCAAACATGCACGCGACGCGTTACCACGGTAAGATTACGCTGTGTAGTACGCGCAACGCACAATGTTGTTCAATTCTAGTGGCATTTATAAGCCAAATCTGAGAGGTTTTTTGCTGTTTTTGGAGCCAATTGTTAACCAATTTCACTGAAATAAACTTTAACACCCTTCCCGTTATTTCCTCTATCTGTCATGCAAATTAGGCGCCACTTTTATCACAACTAACGGAGAAATAAGGATAACAAACACACACATAAACACACAAACACACACCGTTTCCAGATTTATAGTAAGATTATAAAGTATTGAAACCTAAACCATGTTATTTACTGGTCTACATCTATACATGTAAATCCCATTGTACAAACCAGTAAATGACATGGTTTACGCAAATTATGCTAGTTTTCGTATTTTTCATCGGATTCATCTCTTATTTTCAGGATATCATAATAATTAATTGGGCTTTACATTAAGACTAAATTGGTCATGGTCCAATGATTATAACAAGTATTACACCGTCATGAAAAAGTGTCCTATTTTTATTGATACACCCTGTATGTTATAATACATGGGTGATATTTTCATAGCAATTCCATAAATATTTACACGAGCTTAAATCTTTTATAATATCATGAAATATGCTTAACCGGACCACCAGTTGCCCCATCCTCCCCTATATACTGTATGGTTTTCTAGGACATCCCTCTGCTTCGCGAATGAGTCAACTAAAAGTTCATTTAAATCCCCATAAAATTCACGCTACAAGAGCCAGTGGCATAAATGAGATTGGATCAAGACTATTCTTTTCTCATGTCTGAAGGCTGATAGCAAAATTGTTAACTTTATTTGTTGGGAGTGGCTGTTTTTAATAATAATTCAACCAGCATGCTTATATAGGCTTTTTAAGCCTGGCCCGAGCAATTTGCTTGAGTCTGGTCCCTTCAGGACCCAATCGTGTGTCTGTACGGACCGACCGTGTAAACAAACAAACAAACAAACAAACAAACATCATAATCACGATAATTAGGCCCAAGAGGAGAAATCGCAGTCGGCAAACAATGCACCACGATTTAAAAATGTGGCAACAAAATCAAAATAACATCAAGTTATATAGAGTTGTACATTTTCCCTTGCTTACAAACATGCAGTGTTGAGCTTTCTATGTTACATTTCCTATAGACTTATTCACCTTAGGCCAACCAAAGCTCCATGAAATGAAGGCACACGAGACCAAACCTTCATTCCCGGTGGGGGGGGGGTACTCGGATTTGATTTGGTTTGGTTTGGTGTGTGCCGCTGGAGATTCAAAACCCTTACCCATTTCTAAGGGTGATTTTGGGCCTTCATTGTTCTGTTGCCTAAGGGAAAAGTAGAACCGGACAAAAATATCGATTTGTAGCTTTGCTAAAGGTTTTTCGATTAAAATCGTAAACTGTTTTTGGAGAACCGATAGATTTTCCACAATCGGGAATAAGCCCGTCCGTCGTAATTTAAAAACTTGTTTTTTGTACGTGTCGGGTTTCCACCATAATCGTAGGCCTAACATTTTACTTACATTAAATGGTTAAAATCTGTATAATAATCATTATACATGTTATAATCATGTAGGATTATTGTCTTGGGTTTAATTTGATACCAAACTCAATTTCTATATAGTCATCGAGATCCCATCGTTTAAAGCGACGCGCATCGATCAAAATGCGGAGTAAAAATGGTGTCTAATTTTGACTAGCTATTATTTAGAGGTGTGCTACCTTACAGGTCGATGACCTTTGACCTCTTACCACTTGATCTTAACCTTTGACCTCTTAACACTGTGTAATTTTACCCAAGCTTCTCAGATATATTTCTAATGAAAGACGATAGTGAACTTATTTGCCAAGTTTTATTGTTATGGCTGGCTGCTAAGACCATGCTATGGAACAAGAATCTTCATGTTGTAATTTTTAGGGTGGAAAATAAGTCTAATAATATACCGTATATAACCAGCATTTGGCACGTTTTTATCTGGTTTTTATCTCTGATATACAGTGCGCCATCTCGCGATCAAAACGTCTTTTAAAAGTTTAATCTTAAAGGCACTTCCGAATCTCAAATGTTTGCCCTCGGGCAAAAATCACATGACTCGCTACATACCTGAGATCCGCGTACACGTGTGATAAAACCCATGATGCAATACTGAAGAGTGGCTACAAACATCAAATGTGAACGAAATCCGTGTCTAGAAATATTTCTAACAGTCATTCCGCTTTATTTCAATGAAACCAGAGTTACAATCTGAAGCAACATCAAATCAATTTTTAAGCGAGAACCCTATGTTAAAAACATACAAAACTATAAATTTTAAAAGCATCATTAACTTCCAATTTATGGGATAGTAATCTATTTGAATCTATTTATGTTGTAACAACAGTACAGTGCGCCGTTGGGTCAATCGGTAGAGCATTGGGTTAATGATCGAAAGGCCGGTGGTTCGAATCCCACCCAGAATGTTTTTTTGTCTTCGTTAGTATCATATTAAATTTAGTAATTTTATGTTGGGTTTGTTTATCGTTCCCCATAATATTTGTGAATCCACGGACAAGATACTTTTAATTTGAATGCAGTTCAACTTTTACTTGTTCTTGGTCAGCGATGCGTAAATTGAATTATTGAGACCCTATAGCCCCATTGTTACACAAATAATCTGGGAAGGCCAATTGTGCCATTATGAAAAGAGTCGATCGTTTCGTCATTGAATCGATATTCTAATTTCCCATGTTTAGGCGTATATGATTGTACGGTCATGTGCATGTACCAACATATTATCTGTTTGTCATGTTTGTAGCTTCGTTGAAATAGACCCAGTCAGATGCTACATGTAGGGTGGGTTGGGGTACCGCGCCATTTTGCGATATTTTGCGAAAACGATCGTGGTTATCACGTGATACGTATCGTTGAAAAATAATTTACACTGTTTTAACGAAATGCTCTGTGATTTCCGATTGCCAACGACATGGCCAACCTATGCACGCCACAGAGATCCACGAGACCACGACTATAATTGTGATAATTTTATTATTTAACCATATCCATTTATTTATAACGAACGGATTTTTTTTGTGCCATTTTTGCCAAATGTGTGTGTTTCTCTCGCACAAAATGTGTTTGTAATGTGATTATACTCCTTATTTTTAAAAGAACGGTAAATTTTTGTGACATTTTCGAGAAAAAAAATGGCGTAATTTATACGGTCAACGCCAGCAGTGGTGCATGGTGTCCGTGTGGGCAAGCATACAGATGATGCCGGCAGGCTAAGCAAATCCAGCATATAAAACAAAAGTGCTCCTAATGGGGCTCGAACCCACAACTTTTCGCTCCCAATGCCGACGTTCTATCCACTACACTAACCGTGCTAATTGAGAAAAATCTTTGCAAATAATATGTATTTATATCATGGGTCATGGGTTAATGCACTGTGTTAAATTCTACATTCCCGGCCGCCACTCTGTCCAAAGGCGCAAAAAAGTGGACTTGTTTTATGCTTTTTTTGCAATTCTGAGGTGTGTGGATCGTGTTTTTTAAAAATTAAATTGGTTAGATATCCGTCCATGTTTAGAACATCTGAAATTTAAAGTGCACCCACACACCCGGGAAAGTATGATGCCAAGGGCATATATTTTGCACGTAAATCCAATACAAAGGTTCAGAAAATGGACCAAAATATGACGTCATGACCATTGCTTCGGGACAAAATGGCGCGGTACCCACCTCCCCACCCCCCCCCCCCCCCCCCCCCCTAGTCAGATGCTAACGGTTGAGTGAGTCTATTGTATACGACGCAATTTTGTTTTCCCTTGAAAAGAGGATGTCGATCTTGTGCAATTCAATATGCCAAAATGTCAGCCTTATACAATGCCAACATCAAGGCATTTAAATGTGGTTCAACGCCATGTGACTAGGGGATTTTTACTAAGGGGAGCAATAAAATATTAATCCATTATTTTGATATGCTAATAAGTCATGTTTGCAGGGACGCTTCTTCTTGAAAATGCCATTTTCTGAAGAAGATGTTTTTGTCATTACTGAAAAAATAAGGTATATTTCCTGTGGCCCTGACCCCTGGCTCATTAAAAAGCTTTAAATTAATAACCTTTTATGATCATATCGATGTATTGCTCTTTACATTGAATCCAAAACTAGCTTGCAGCGACACCGTTTTCACATTTAAAATACAATTTAGAAACTGGGTTCAATTTGGCTAAAATGTCGTCGAATACTTAATAGTTTACCACTAGTTCATTATGTAGAGAACACATAAACACGTCATTGAGTAGTTATGGCCGAGCGGTTACGACTATGGACTAGTAATCTAATGGATTCTCCCCTCCTCGGTTCGAATCCTGATGAATACCTTTTGTTAGAAAAATGGTTAAGTCTCTGTAGGTTGGAAAATGGCGTATATTTTTACTGTAGGTGAATAAAAGTCGTGGCCCTGACCCTGTCCAAAAATGTGTAATACGTTAGGAACATTTCTTGTGCACAAAGTTTTTGCTACGACGTCTAAAAATCATCAAAATTATGATATTTACGATCGCATTGAAAATGCATCTTTATCGACTCCAAAAAAAGTAAACAAAAATCATGTTTTTTGTGAAATCGGAAATAATGTCCTAAATAAATAGGAATTCCCCTTCAAAATGAGCCTAAGATGATCACAATTGATGGAGGCAATCCGTCATAATCGCGAGTTGTAAATGACCCAATTTATATTTGTTTTCTTGAAATCTCGATTTACTGGCGGGCCGGGGCGAACAAAATAGACGGTATTTTCATGCCTTGACTTCTGACTACAAACAGATCAGATGGGAAATAAGAATCGATTCAACGACGGCTGACTTCTTTCAATAACAATTGGCCTGATAGATTATTGCGTGAATAGCCATGGTGTAACAATGGGCGGGGTATTGCACTAATTCAATAACGCAACGCTAAGCATGTATGAAACATATACATGTATATGTACATGCACCCCCATGAAGTGATAGTACATTAGTACATTCAAATTAAAACCTCATTGAATCTGTAAGAATATCATTCTATTAAATAAAATGAAAAGTATCTGGAATCAAAATAATATTATGATTGAACGATATTAAAATAATCTCTACATTTACTAAATATAATAGTAACGGGAAAAACAAAACATTCTCTGTGGGATTCGATCGAACCCACGGTCTTCAGATTATAAGTCTGATGCGCTACCGATTACGCTATCGGAGCACTGAATGGTAATAGTTGAACAGACATAAATTCAAATGATAGTTCTATCCTATAAATAGGAAGTTAAAATGCTTTATATTTCTATTTTTGTATGTATTTAACATAGGGTTCTCGCCCAATAAATGATTTCATGTTGTTTCAGATTATAATCGTGGTTTCATTCAAATGAATAGAATGACTTTTCGAAACATTTCTAGACATGAATTTTGTTCGTACATTTTGCTGTTTGTAGCCAATCTTTCGGTACGCAAGCTACCAACATTACATCATGGGGTTTATATGATGTATACGCGGATCTCGGGTATGTAGCGAGTAATGTGACTTTTGCAAACAGTTGAGATTCGGAAGTGCCTTTAAGATTAAACTTTTAAAAGACGTTTTGATCGCGAGATGGCGCACTGTATATCAGAGATAAAAACCAGATAAAAACGTGCCAAATGCTGGTTATATACGGTAGGCTACCATCCAATTTTAAACATGTTTTTGTTGTTGCAAATTCATGTTTCTGTTTCTTATCAGCTTCAAAAATCCATTGAACTTCCTAACCGAATGAGCTTTGAAGACAATGTTTGGATCAAAATAATTCAAAATTATTATACTTGAAACTATTGTAATAACTCAATTTTTAAAAATGTAGACCTTTGCCTCAATGGACCATATCACGTCCTATATGTGGTCACAATACCATACACGCTGTTTCAGTGCTATCTAACTGATGATAGTAAACCATGATTACGTTAACATGCCGTAAGACCCGATATGATATCTAGCGCTATGATGACTTGCTGCTATGCTATCTATTTATCTACAGCTAGCTACAGCTGTGTAGCAATGTCCTATATCAAGCGTGTGCAACCTGCGGCCCGCGGGCCACATGCGGCCCGCCGACCTCTAACCTACGGCCCGCGAAGCAATCCTAAAATTCCCACTGATGCGGCCCGTTTTAACCGGAACTCCCTAGTTTTACACAAATGGTGGATTGATTTAGTGGTGTGCTCCCTTATAATTAGTAGGGTGACGCGCTGCATTAAGGAAATATAACTCAAGGCGTAATTGGTGATAAAATTCCTGGTTAAAATGGCGCTGCAGCAGCAACAGCGAGTAAAATGATGAAATTACATGAATAGAAGCGGGTATTCCATGAGCAATAGACTTCCCCTCTCCCTATTACTCCTCCTTCGGATGTGTTTTGGAATGTTTGACAATCACTGCGGCCCGTGAATAGATCTCAAAATCACAATGCGGCCCGTGTGGTAGAAAAGGTTGCACATGCTTGTCCTATATAATGCTGACGATATCAACTGCCGAAGGAATTCATTATGTTTACCATAGCCTAGCTGTCAACTACATTGACGTTTATCAAACTATGTAGTAAGACAAAGGAACTTCATGAGAGCATTGTGTTTTGTCTAGTTAAGTGCTACACCGACTGGAGGTTAAAATAGATGAACACTCATTCAAATATATCCAGTGTCACTGTCATAAATAGTCTGTTTGCACTAATCCATTTGGCAATTTTTGTTCTATTCAGTGAAAATTAAAAATAAAGTTATGAATCAAAATATTTATGTTTCACTCGTATAAATATAATAAACAAACGTTTTAAAATCAGCATAAACATGTTACATCAATATCGAGTAACTAATCCGACTGAGCGTGATGTAGCAAGTCCTTTTTCGTACCTCTTTTGGACCATGTTAATAATTATAGTAATTTTGCAACTTAGGTTATCATTTCATACAAAGAAGAGATTCTCAGGTTTCCAATTGTAAAAGTGATTACAATTAATATGTTAGTATCAAACAAAGAGAAACATTTAAGTAGCCTACTTGATTAATACAACTCTGTGCAGTCACGTCAGAGCGTATTTCAATAATTGGGCGCGCAGTGCCGGTGCCACCCCCCCCCCCCCCCTCCCTCCCCCCCCCCCCCCCCCCCCCCCCCCCCCCCCCCATGAAAACGACAATTTAGTTAAAATAAGACCACATTTGACAATTCCAGCACAAAATGGCAATTCTTTTTACCAAATTATAGGTTACACTAGACCAAATTTGATAAGCGTATAAAGCGCGCATTTTCATAGTAAATTAGTTAGGCTACGCTCGTATATAGAATTATACCAAATTTATCAATTTTAGCGTAAAATGGCAAAATATAAACAAGTCTGTTTAAATTTTAATTACAGATTTGTTAAATAAATATTTCAACAACTCGGTTTGAAAAAACGAGACGAGCTGAACAATAATAGTTTCTTTCATACGAGGGCGGATCAAAAGGGTTTGTCACTTGGCTCTTGTTTCTGAAGAGTGGCTATACAAATTCAAAACCTACGGTCACATTCCCTTGAAGAAGCTTTCCTTGACGTCTATACACCGTTGCACCCTCATCCTCTACTTCTCGAAACAAAGTTGGGATTGTCTCATCTCTGAATGTGCAGCTTTATTGGATCCTTGAAAAAGACCCCCCCCCCCCCCCCCCCCCCCCCCAGCAATCTTTGATTGGATTGTTGGGAAAGAGCCAGAAGTCGCAGGGCATTAAGTTGGGTGATAAACTCCACCCTATAAGTAATAGGGTGGATTTTCCATAAAATGGATACCATTTTCATCAAGGTAAGTCGGGGTGAGGCAAACTTTGTGAGGACGTGCATTTCACAGGTCGATACCGTCTTTAGGCTCCATTTCACAGGTATAGGTAGCTACAGAAATAGGCTTGGCAATTTCTCTAGGCTATAGGCCTACGAGATGCCCACTAAATTTTAAAAAGATGGAGGTAAGAATGTGATGTAAAGAATGACATAACACATAATAAAGACAATGTACTCTTGTGAAGCTTGGGCTGCCTTTGGTGATAGAACTTACTGATCCGCCCTCGTATTTAGTAAAGCGCTGAGCATACTCCACTACGCTCGAACTTTGTGCGCTCTCACACATGCGTAATAGCTCCCACCACGCTTCACCACAACAAATGACGCAGCCTGATTGGTAAACGGTGGTCAACGCTTGCGCTCAGCGTTGAAGAGTTGCGGAGTCTACTGAGCCCTTAAGAGTGGGTGTTCAAAAATTCCGAAAACAGAGACGCGTACAGAAATGCGTTCAGCGTGCCATTACGCTTTGCTCGCTTCGAAAAAGTACGCTAGATACGCAGACGCGTGCTCATGCCCTTGCATATTCGGAACATTCGTGTTTTACGACTGATATTAAAAATCATCGGAATCAAATAATGATCTTACTGTTAAATTACAATTTAACAAAATTGATTTAGATACGCATCAAAACCGTTTGATGTCTAGCCATCAGAAACTTCAACGGCAACGCCAGCGACGAATCATCAACCTTGAGGAAACACCAAAGTGTTGCAGCGTTCCTTGCGAACGGGATGTCTTAAAATTAAATGAAGCCATGCGGGATTCGCATGGATATTCAATATTAACGAGGCTAGGAAGTGGATCGTTTTCAACCGTACATTTGGCAACAACCCCATCCAGTGATAACAACAACCGCTTTGCATTGAAGATTATGCCTTTATCAATGATAGCCAATGACGAGGCAGAGCTTCATTTCAAACTAACCAATGAGAACGTCATACGACTTATTGACCGCATTGAAACCGCCGGGAAATTAATCATGGTTCTTGAGTATGCCGAACTAGGGGATTTATTCCAGTACGTACGAGCAAGAAGAAGGCTTTCTGATACACACGCTAAAGAGATATTTAAAGATATCTTAAAAGGTGTGTGGTATCTTCATTCAATGTTTATCTTGCATGGTGACCTAAAGCCAGATAATGTTCTTATTACCAACGACCTCACCGCCAAGATTGCTGACTTTGGACACGCTAGAGAAGTTGATAAGATCACGGGTTTAAATTCCGTTTCCTTAGACGATGTAGCAATGTCGTCAGTAGCTGAAGAACACCACTGTCAACGGAATAACAATATTGGGGAACCGAATAGAAACACATACAAAATGAAAACTGTTCGTGACATCGATTCCTTGTCGTCAACATCAAGAAATCCGAACGATAAGCCTTCTGAAGATAGACCTAACTTAGTACCGTCTCCAGCTTACCGTCCTCCGGAAGTAATCGATGGAAAATCACATTCCCCGGAAGCGGAAGCGAAAGAAGAAGGACATTATCATGACTGCGGCATCAACCATCTGGTAGAAGACACCTGGTCATTGGGTGTCATTCTGTTTTATATGGTCACAGGATATCTTCCGTTTGGCAGTGAAAACATGGTCTCTATTCGACAGGCTATGGATAGACCGTTAAGATGGCCAAGACCATTAGCTTGTGTTTGTAAACCATGCAGGTCATTAGTAGAGTCCATGTTAACTGTAATTCCAAGGAGAAGACCATCTCTAGAAGTGATCACAACGAGCCAGTGGATCATCAAGAACGAGAACGATAACCCTCTGAAATTGAAGAGTAAGTGCCAAAAGGCCTAAAATAAAGCTATAAAAGACCAAACAATCAAACATGAAATGGCATGGCATCGACGTTATTTTTATCTATAATTGTGAAACCCATTACATAAGAGCGGTAGCTAGGATCGAATTGTCCGAAAATCGGCATTTTGTCGACAAAATGGATGATGTTTTGCGTCCTTTTTTGGCCCGGTGAGAAAGGAGCCATGGTCCCCTTGGCAGTGTGGCGTTACTAGGGTTTTCATATTGAGGGTCAAGAAATGAAAGTGAACCGACAAGATTTAGCGACGAAAGTAATGCGCGCAGAGCGCGCGATCATTTTCGACTTAACATTTATTTTGGCTATGATTGAGGTACATTTCTACAAGCTTTTACCAAAAAATAATCCATTTTTGGGACACATGTGAAAATTTGTCGTGTTTGTACTTTTGACCATCATAACTCCATGATTCCTATTGCAACCCTGGCCCTTGCAACTCCCGTTGGAGCCAGCTCCTTGGACCACCGGATACTCGCGCTTCACGCTCACAATGTTACTCAACATTACAACATTTTGGGCCTCCTCCCCTCAACACGTAATCACGATTTAATTTTTTCAAATTTTCTCTTCGCTGTTACACCGCGACCCTGGGGTATTTGGGGAACCTGTTTTTCAACAACAATTTGGGGAACCTGACTTTCAACATAACAACCTGTTTTTCCACATAACAATTTCAACATCTATACTTAAATCAAGAAAATATCAGTATAGGCCTGCACAACTTCTTTCTTATATCATAACAAAGCTATCTAGCATTGATAAAACCAAAATATTTATTGGAAATGATGTGATGGTTTTTCAATAAAATATTTGTCAAAGTATACACCAGATCGCACCAAATGGTTTAAAAAATTGAAGAAAAACAAATCCAATTGTGAGCATGAATATTCAAATATTGTGCCCTCCCCCCCCCCCCCCCCCCCCCCCCCCCCCTCCCACCTCAAAATATTCGTGGAACCGCGCCTGGTGGAGGACCACCATGTGTAATTTAATATAACGGTTCCAGTAGATTAAGTGCGTTCAAAGGATAGAACCAAAAGTTGTCTCCATATTACACCGTAAAATATATGGCCGAAATATCTGAAATTTAATAAAATCATGAAGTATTACGTATTCTCAGGACATTGGCTATTTTTATTCTCTGTTAAAAGCTCGACAAAAGATAAGACAAAATGATGATAATTGTTGGTAATTTTGGTATCATGGTGGTTATGTAATTATCAAATTCCATCACTACTCCTATTAGTAGATATTTATGCTTACTAATTTTGGTCTACAGCCCAAAAATATGCCTCTGTCACAAACACTAATTAGGTTTATGGCCAATTTAATGATTTTGGGCCATATTTTGAGCAGCCATATTGGATTGTGTTGGTGATGCAGTTATCAAGTCACATCAATTATCCCGTCAATAGATTCCTCATGCTTGAAAGCGTGGGTGCTACACCCACAAACATGTCGGTATCGTCAATTCTTACAGTTTTATAGCCACATTCATGATTTCGGCGGCCATATTGGATTTCTATGGTAAAGGAATGATCAAATCATATCAATAACCACTCTGTAGATCCCTCAAGCTAGAAAATCTAGGTATACATTCACTTTCCATGCGGCAGGCGTCTGCAGACGACAGTTCCAAAATGTTTCAAAAATGTCAAAATTATTGAATTTAATTACATCACCATATTTGGAAACACCATGAGAAACGCATTAAAATAAGTACAAACATGTCTATAGTATTGGTTCAGAAATTCTTGAGATAGCCTACACTTGGGGAATTGGGAAAGTTTCTGGAAAAAATCTGTTTTGTATATATTGTAAAACTAAATACCCGTGGGGAAAGTGTTAATAACAAACAATTACAAAGTTATGACCATTTTATTGAATATTTATGGTGATGGCGGCCATCTTGGATTTTAAATAATGCCACCGGGTAAAATTGTGCACACTCTCTGAAAATTATTACATTATACCTATATGAACTCAAATCAACTATCAAAAAGAGTCTGTACAAACTATACCATCTTTCCTCTGGACTATAACAACAGATGTCTGGCATTTTTTTTATTGCAAGTCCTCAACTCTTCAGAAGTGTAAACGCTATAAAAAAAAAGATTCCTATGCATCAGAATCAAGTGAATGCCACGTGTCTTCTTCTTCTTCTTCTTCTTCAAGTTTCAGTTGCATCCCTCATTGGTTGGTTTTTTTTATTATTTGCAAGTCCTCAAACCTCAACCGTTGATGTATCGTCCTGCATCGATCAGCATCCAGTGAGTCCGAGTGTCAAGTGTTCACCAAGTGTTAGCGCCGCCCCGACGGAATGGCGGATGATGTCATACTCTCTGTTTCGGTTGCATATCCTTCATAGTTCTCAGCTTACTATAATCATCAATATCGCCTTCCTGCTGCAATTTGTGAATTAGATCGTCCAAAAGAACACATTCCTTTATTTCACCTTCCAATCCGTTCACCTTTCGATTCATCTTGTCCATATCTTCTGCGAGAGATCGCGTCTTTGCTGTCATGAGCTTCACACCATCAAGTAGATTATCAATCCGTTGGCGCAATTCTGTAACAGAAGTGTGGGGTCCTCTGGGTGAGTCCGTCACGCTGCCTGTAGGCAAACTCCTTGCGTTCTTATCTCCCGGACAGAGGACTGGAATTTCCTCCGATATCGTACAGACGTTAGTATCACGTGACATAGCAGGTCGTGTGGTAGATATAACTTCACCCATCACATTTATTTCCCGTTCGATATCATCACTGTCGTAAGCGGCACAACGTTCAAAACTAGCTTTAATGTCAACGCCATTATGTTCCGCTAAATCTTCCGAATGTCCTGGTTTTGACTCCCAAACAGGAGCACACTCCTGTAAAACTCCCAAGGAATTCTCGTTTGAGGACTCTTCTATGTCGTTAGCCTTGTTGATGGTTACTGGCCCAGAACATGCATCTCTTGGTTGTGATCGTTGTCCACTCAATTTTGCAAAATACTGGTACATTTTTTCCTTTTTTGTTTTACATAAATTCAGATCAAATTCAAATCAAGATCGAGATCCACACTAATCCCAACAAACATTTATTTGGTGGATCGCCGTGGATCCTCCTTTGTCGTGGTGTTCTCTTCAGTGAAACCGCGTACGATTGCTTAGGTGCGTTTTCCTAACGCGCATCAAACCGACTGCGTGCCGCGCATGCCAGATGTCCGTGTAAGCTGCGTGTAATTAAGGGCACAGCAGATTCCATAACGCTCCAACGCTGAGCGCAAGCGTTGAGCCCCGTTTACCAATCAGACTGCGTCATTTTGTTGTGGTGGAGCTACTGCACATGCGTGAGAGCGCAAAGAGTTCAAGCGTTGTGGAGTATGCTCAGCAACTTAGGATAGTGGACAAAAAAACCGCACCGATAACGCTGACATCTGGGTCCTGAGAAGGAGAGGGGGGAGTCTGAGTAGGGAGGGAAAACATTCTAAAAATGTAAGGAAAATATATTTAGTTTGGGAGCCTTGAAACTGCTTAGAAATGCCAACTTTGTATGCACGATTTTAATACTGAAAATGGAAAACAATGGATGATATCTACATCTAATACGGTATTATCATTGTGAGCAATATTTCTTGCCATGCTTGTAGACTTGCAAATAGTATAATATCAGCTGCAATCAAGGAAAATTTAGTTGGCACACTTGACGCAACTTATTACAACTATCCCTGTGCTCGCAATTGAGATCAGACTTGGGACATAGCACTGTTTAATAGAAAGCAAAAGTCTCCCCCTTTCTTATATCCTTCCCCACCCCCATCAATCAATGTTGGGGGAACTGCCAAGGCTTCTGATAATAAGACTCGGATCAACATTGCCTCCGGGAAGAGGGGCGGGTTTTGCCGTAATTAGGACAAAGTGTGCCAACCTTTTTTTCCTTGATTGTAGATTGTATATAATTGTTTTGCCATTAGCATACTGGAATATAATTGCTAATCAGCCAAATTCGTTTTGCTACCATACAAGCATTCAAGTCTTGCCCGCAGTGGTTAGTCTTTTTCAGAATTAACATATTATGATGAGGCATCACTGTTGATACATGATAGTCACTTAGGTCTAATGAGTTTTTCTAAATTGTACAACCGTCGGAATAGTCAATCAGTTAGTAAAAAGTCAACACGTAGAAAATGATCTTTTCGAAGATCTCTCAGTTCTGATGAAAAGCAAATATGACTTCTGGAGTGTTCCCTATAGGAAAGGGGTAAATTTGATGGTTGTCCTGATCTGGCTCCAGAGAAGTTCAACAAGTACTCAGACCAATTTACGAATTTGTAGCTGAGATTCGTGGAATACTATTTCATAAGACTGGCTTATTTAAGCAAAGTTATAAGATAGGAGGTAGAACTTATTGAACGACCCTCGTATATAAGCTCACAACATGGCACGAGAAGTCCAGCAGAAGTCACCAGAGAGTTTGCCATTCATTTCCCAAACACTCACGTATCATCTAGGAATACACCTTACATAAAAAGGAGTATTGGAAATGCTTGGTAGATGGTACAAGCACATGAATAAAGAATATTCTGGAAGACTAAGATATGAAAAGTGGCAGGACACAGTAACACATTGATAACGTGCGGCGAGCACTTCAGAGGGTTCCCAGAATACCTGCTCGTAGAAACCCCTTACCACATATTCCAAGGACATCATTTTTGTTCCTCCGCCTTTTTTAAACAATTCTGGTCAAATGCCCAACCCAATGTTTTAAGACGATTGATGCCCATGGACATGATGGATAGACCAATGTTAGTATCGTTTTGACGCTCATAATCATTCTTTCTGTAAAGTGGCACAACGTCGATTTTGGGTACCTTTGATAAACTAAGTAGGCCTATATCTCAGGATTGACAAATTTAAATCAGATAAAATAAATGGCATCTGAAAGCTGAGTGTTTTTCCTTTCCGTGTGTATAAATATATTACACCAAACTCTAGGACTTCATGGTCAACAAGTTGCGCAAACATGTGCACAATTTGTTTATGGGGCCCTCACATGTATCCGTGTGAGCTGGGCGGCCCCTTACCGTCTTATAGAAAAACAACAGAGTCCAACACGGTGAACAATCAGCAAAAAATGTCAACGGCCGCATTTTATTTTTTTTGTCACCGGGTTCATACTGTTCTATACCGGGCCCTTATCGGCCTGGAACCGGGCTCATACCACCTCCTCACCAGGTCCTCACCGGCCGAAACGCTTGGGTACCGACCGAACCGCCTTGATAACGTCATCAAACTGCCCTGTATAAGCTGAGCGCTCAAGCTCGCCGCTTCTCTCACATTCCGGGAATCTATGTAAAATACATTTGCCCTCACATGTATCCATGTGAGCTGGCCGGCTCATTACCGTGTGACAAATTGGTGCAGACGGCGGCACACGGTGATGTCACACGGTGGGCCGTTTCCCGTCCGTTGAACACGTTGCCGGGGACATTGACGGCCATCCGCGCCCGGCAGGACCCGGCAGGAATTTTGAACATGCTCAAAACTCTTGCCGGGTGAGCAAAAGCGGCGGCAAACGGTGAGAGCCCGGTTTGAGGACGGTATAAAGACGGCACACCCGTTTCGCGCCCGTTCGCAGGGCGGTAATGGTAGGCGGCCACCTTACCGTCTAATAGAAAAACAACAGAGTCCAAACAATCACTAAAAAATGTCAACGGGCGCATTAATTTTTTTGTTGTGGCCTCCGGGTCCATAACGTTATATACAGGGTCTTTACCGGGTCCTCACCGGCCGTGTACCGGGCTCACCGTCCTCATACATTTCTAGCTTACCGTTCTCACCGGGTGCATAACACCTCCTCACCGGGTCCTCGGTCCATACCGTTCTACACCGGGTCTGTCCCGGGTTCTCACCGGCCTTGTCCCGGGATCACCGGCCTCATACAGTTCTAGCTTACCGTTCTCACCGTGTCCTCACCGTGTGCATACCACCTCCATACCGGTTCCTAACCGGTCGAAACGCCTGGGTACCGGCCGAAACGTCTTGAGTACATCATCAAACCGCCCTTTTCAAGCTGAGCGCTCAAGTCGCCGCTTCATTTGCATTCCGGAATTCGTACGACCAACATCTATAATACTCTCTGAATGTAAAAGAGCTAAACCTCACTCTTTCGAGAGCTTTAGGAGGGACGGCTCTTTTAAGAAGTGAAGTTCACTCTTTTCAGAGTGATTTGTCACTCTTTTCAGAGTGATTTGTCACTCTTTTAAGAGTGATTTCCACTTTTTCAGAGTGATTTTAACTCTTTTTAGAGTGAAAATCGCTCTTTTAAGAGTGAACTTCACTCCAAAAGGGGGCACACCACTAAATACGTCCCCCATTGAAATACATGCGTTTCGGCCCTTTTTCAAGACCGTATTTTTACCCCACGTATAACAATGATGGAAGTTTTTATTTTAGTCAGGGGGACTATGTAGTGATATGAGGTCCCGTGGGATGTAAATGATTAGAAGGTGCCACCTATTTATATATGTTGTTAAGGTACTAGGCATCATAAAAAACCATGTTGGCAAAAATGTAGATGCTGCAGATGGCCGCCATCTTGGATTTCAAAATGGCCGCCAAAATATGCTATTTTCGATTATTATTTTGGGTATAAGTGTCGCATGAAGCTGGTTTTGGCTTCAAATTCATCATTATCATGGTGAATATTAATAACAAAAGAATAAATACTATGAATTATTATGGGTCGCTCCTAATATCAGCCATATCAGGTTTCAAGATGGCCGCCCTTATGCCATTATAACATATTTTACATAGTTGAGTAATATGTTTCATATACCTCCTTTTAGATATGTTACATTGATGGTAATCAACAGATTAACGTTAAACGCTACCTAAGTGTTACAAAAAGCATTTAAGGTAGTCATCTCAAAAATTCAAAATGCCTGCCAGGTATCTCAAGGATACATTCTAACAATTATTATGAAGACAATTAACAAATGAATAAATACTATGAATAGAATTTAGGTATTTCAAAATCAATATCCAAAGATTTGTCGTAATTATGCCAATTTGAATTTGACAATGATCTGCCATCATGTATAGAATAAAGATTACATGTATTATTGACCAAAAGGTAGAGTGATATGTTGCCTTAACCCTAACTCTACCCCCACTTTTTTCAGATTTTTTTTCCTTCAACGTGGAAAAATATCCTCCCGACCATAATTTGTTAGAAACATAATTATCTAGCCTAAATTGCGTAATCATATAGAACAAAACATCATACTTATCACAAAAACGAATAAAAAATGCCACTCTCAGCATGCAATATTTAAAATTTGTGGCGATCGAAAGTCCGGTGTCGATGACGTCATGGTTAAGCTGCTAACATTTGCGCATGTGCATTGTATAACTATGACTTTGTCGACATCGGGACTTTCGATTGCCGCGAATTTTAAAAATTGCATGTTGAAAGATGGCAGTTTACATTCGTTTAATTACACAAGTTTAGGCTCGATAGTTATTTTTCTAATTTATAATGCACAATGTTGTGCTTGCAGGACCCCTCCATTAACCCTAACTCCTGTGGCTATGGTTTTGCGTGTATCAGGGGAGGGGGGAAGTATGATTTTTTAACCCGACAAATCACAGAGCACCCCCGGGATTCGATCCCAGAACCATCCGCACCAAAGTCTAACTCCCAGCGCTTTGTGCCCACATATGCCTTCGGTGGGTGACGTCATCGAGCCAATGCAGCAGCACGTGCGTGGAGATAGGTTTATTTTGGATGATTTTGAATGATGCAGTGGGGTTAGGGTTTTTTAAAGGACACTACATTCTGCAGTACTATCTCGTATGCAAATTAGTCAAGAATGATGACCGAATTGAAATAGCTCCTCTATTGTTCCATAATCTAGCTCATCCTCAGCAGAGTCACTGTTCTCAACTTCCTCATATGAAATTACCGTATATCCTGAATTGTCACATGATTCGCAGGCTTCACAACAGCTACAAAGATCTGAGCAGATCAGTCCATTCCTTCTGTATTTGGAATGGTTTGATGACCATCATGTCTTTGAACAGGATCAGGAACACTTTATCAGATCAAGTACTGCTTGCGGGGCTGGCGGCAAAGAAGTCATGACTAGTGTATAGTTGCCATCTTTCAAGGTTCACCCAAAACCCTGTGGTTCGGATAATGATGATTTGCGATGATGTCGTTATTCCAAATCATGGCTTGGTAGTAAGCTCTCAGGATCGCAGGTTGTAGAGCAGCTTGTGTTGGAGGTAATCCCTCTGATTGGGCTTGCTTCATCTTGAAGAGCCACCACCTTGCATCTGCTACACTTAACATGTCTGTATTGGTAATATACAACTGGCAAACAAATGCTTCAATATCAGGATAAAGCACTTTGTTGTTCATCGGTGATCCCAGCATTGACAAGGCATTTACTATGTTATCATGTTCATCAATCTCCTGCAGTACTGTACTTTCCAGCATGTGGTATTTCCTTTTCCAGCAAATTTATCGATAACATCTGCCCCTGATATTGCATGGAACCCTGGTAGTGCTGAGGCTTTCTTAGACCCATAACAGCGTAGATAGGCTCAATCGGTCGGTATCACTCTATGTTTCTGACCATCTCCTGTTATGATAGACGTATTTGGACATAAACAAGGGTATCTTCTGATTGCAAGAACAGGTACATCTGTGTCTGGTGAATGAATTTCTAGAGATGTAACACCATTTGCTGAAGCATTGACAGAATGCAAACTTATCTTGGTATCTGCTTCTTCATGACGTACTACTCGAAAGATCAGTTGCTGCTCTGTGTGTAGCTCTTGCTTGATTCTGCCTGGCAACTACGAGAGACTTTCTGTTGGTGAACTGCATGTGCTAACAACTTCTCAGCCAAGTATGGCGTTACTGCATCTTTCGTGGACACATGGGCAAGTAATTGCTGCTTACTGAGTTTGACGATTGATGTTGAATCAGTATTAGTACGCCACAGCGTGTTTGCCACATAAACGTCTTTCACAGGTCGAAGCTTTCAAGGATATGCCAGTGTCATAACGGGTCAAAAACCAAGTGAACATCATTGTAGTCACTATACTACTGACCGTATCGTTCAATGAATTGATCTGCTAAGTCGCAACAGGTATACTCTCTGGCTTGTCCAACTTTTGTAGATCTGACATGGCATCAATGACTGCAACACGCTTATCTCCAAATTGATTGTCCAATGGTTAGTATCTTCCTGAGGTGTTGCCTCCTCATCTGGCAGGCTCTCTAGAATGGACATCAAGTCACTCTTTGATGCGGTGTAAAGGAGTGAACTGTCTAGTCTGCAGCAAACAATGCTCTTGGTACAACTGAAAAATAATAGGTACCTATACAGCTTCCCTCATTCAGATCAATATCCCTTTTCATGGATACTATCAACATCCGAGCAAACAATGCTCTGTCTTCTTTGAGTTCCATGATTTTGTCTTCACACTTTGTTCTTGTTTTCATACCGCTTGAGGACCACATCTGGAGGTTAACTTTTTTCATTGGAGCCGGCCCAAACGTAAAACATTGTTTGTTTTGATTCTATCTTCCATGAATTGAGCAAAGCACTTGTCTCCAATATGCGTTCTGTTGCTGATGTCATGTGGGATGTCGGGTATCACAGCTTTGGTTACTATATTGATGATCTTGTCATATTCATCTGTGAAGGGATTTGTAAACTGGGTGATTGCTTGCTTGAGTGCTGTCACATTATTTACCGCATATTTCTTTTGCCGTCTGTGTTGTCACGATGTTGCTGCATTGTTTTTCCCCGTTGCACACCAGCAATTATCTCTGCTTATCTCACGAGTTGAGCAAGGTCTGGAGCAACTAAGAAGAACTTTGTCCGCGTAATTGGGCTGAGAGGGATACCGGTGATACCTCTAAAACCTTTAATCCTTCTGATTTCTTGCTCCAGAGCATGGTCAGGACCAATAGCATAGAAGAGGTTGTCATTTTTGACTAATTTGCATACGAGACAGTACTGCAGAATGTAGTGTCCTTTAAGGCAACATATCACTCTACCTTTTGGTAAATAATACATGTAATCTTTATTCCATACATGATGTCAGATCATTGTCAAATTCAAATTCAAGATGGCATAATTAGGACTAATATTTGGACATTGATTTTGAAATACCTAAATTCTATTCGAAAGTCTTCATAATAATTGTTAGAATGTATCCTTGAGATACCTGGCAGCCATTTTGAATTTTAAGATGACTACCTTAAATGGTATTTGTAACACTTAGGTAGCTTTTAACGTTCATCTGTTCATAACCATCATTGTAACATATCTAAAAGGAGGTATATGAAACATATTACTCAACTATGTAAAATATGTTATTAGTCGTGTATAATGGCATAAGGGCGGCCATCTTGAAACCTGATATGGCTGATATTAGGAGCGACCCATAATGAATCATAGTATTTATTCATTTGTTATTAATATTCACCATGATAATGATGAATTTGAAGCCATAACCAGCTTCATACGACACTTATACCCAAAATAATAATCGAAAATAGCATATTTTGGCGGCCATTTTGAAATCCAAGATGGCGGCCATCTGCAGCATCTACATTTTTGCCAACATGGTTTTTTATGATGCCTAGTACCTTAACAACATATATAAATAGGTGGCACCTTCTAATCATTTACATCCCACGGGACCACATAGTCCCCCTGACTATTTCGCATTAATGTATTAGATATGTGTTGAATTTTATTTTAAACTTGATTTTTCTTGACCCATCTAGATGAAATTTTTCGCTACGGGCACCTAAACAGCGCCCTCACCATTTTAAACCGATATTTTCGCTTCCTCACCGGTTCCGGCAACGATATCCTTCCGCAGCCTAGGCTCCCGTGCGTATTCGATTCCGACGATTTTTGACCACATTAGCAATGCTGAGGTTCTATTCTAACTTTTTCATAACAAATAAGCCAGATTTACTTCTATTTGCTTCCCCTGGGACGATGATCAAATTGATATAGGTACTATTTCTCCGAACCCTACACCAAACGCGGAAGGATTTAGTGTAGTGCCCCCTTAGAAGCAAAACTTTTTTTGAGTTTTCATTCTTTTTTCTACATATTTCGAAAGAACAAGTATTTCTAAGATAAACTGCCAAAGCATACCTCTGTGCGATCTGTGGTTCTCAAATAAGAGCATTTTTCTGAAAAATGATGATGTCCCAAATGTTCATAAATTGTGTATAAAAGCAAGAAATCACCCAGTCCGGCACCATCTGGTCCGGCACCATCTGGGCTGACATCGATTTTGGCGAACTATAGAGTATGCATTATCAATTGTTTCGTGAATAATGTAATACAAACTAACTTAACATTTAATAAACATTTGATTATAATATTACATACAGACAAAGTCCGACACAAATTCACTATTCTCTAGTTTTCAGTAATGGTAGCTCTAAGAAGAGCTGTTTGGGTTTAAAAGGGACTGTTTGAGAGATATTTCATGTGATCTTTCAATTCATGTGGTGATACATGGAGGTGAACATCCGTTGTAATTCTTCAAACCGTGGCATGTGATTCTCCTCTTGTTGTCTGTCGAAGATTCTAACACCAAGTGGTCGCCTTCTGCGCACGTCCGCTCGACACCCTCTATGGGAAACTTCCCCGGCATGGCGTTTCTCACCATGCATGTCAGGTCAGGTCTGCGGTTCTGTAAGATGTACACGGCTCTTGGAAGCGTGGTGATTACCTCCCTGTGTCCAGGATACCGCAGCTGACACCGGTGGTAACCATCCTTGTTCCTACAATTTGTTTACACCCCGAATACGAACCAACTTCAAAAACATTTCTGGTTAGGTATGCTGTACTTTTGACAGTATCTTCTGCTCATCCGTCAGGCTATCACCGCTAACCATAGACGCCTCCATTGTTATACATAGAGTACAATGCCCCTTTTGATGATTCGTCAAAAGTTTAGTGGCCAAGGCTAGCATGATTGTGTTTAGATTTGATTTAAAATATTGTATTGTACTTTTATCCTAATGGTAGTAATCTTAAGAAACTTATTGACAAATAAAACTGCGAAAGTAGAGTGAAAATGAGAGTTTTTCAAGTAAAAGGTACCATAATAGGCCAAAAACAACACGTCTTCGAAGGGGGCACACCACTAAATACGTCCCCCATTGAAATACATGCGTTTCGGCCCTTTTTCAAGACCGTATTTTTACCCCACGTAACAATGATGGAAGTTTTTATTTCGCATTAATGTATTAGATATGTGTTGAATTTTATTTTAAACTTGATTTTTCTTGACCCATCTAGATGAAATTTTTCGCTACGGGCACCTAAACAGCGCCCTCACCATTTTAAACCGATATGTTCGCTTCCTCACCGGTTCCGGCAACGATATCCTTCCGCAGCCTAGGCTCCCGTGCGTATTCGATTCCGACGATTTTTGACCACATTAGCAATGCTGAGGTTCTATTCTAACTTTTTCATAACAAATAAGCCAGATTTACTTCTATTTGCTTCCCCTGGGACGATGATCAAATTGATATAGGTACTATTTCTCCGAACCCTACACCAAACGCGGAAGGATTTAGTGTAGTGCCCCCCAAAGAGCTGTTCCTCCTAGAGCTCTCGAAAGAGTGAGTTTTAGCTCTTTTACATTTAGAGAGTTGCAACATGCCTGCTGAGAGTCCGTTCCGCGAACGGTTACTAGGCTGCATGCGGCCATTCGCAGTCCGTCGCTAAGATGGTCGACGTCCACCACCGTCCATCACCGCCCTACGAATGGGCGCGAAACGGGTGCGAAACGGGTGCGAAACGGGTTCGAACGGGTGCGCCGTCCTTATACCGTCTTCATACCGGGCTCTCATCGTTCGCCGCCGCTTTTACTCACCCGCCAGGAGTTTTGAGCATGTTCAAAACTCCGGTGGCCGGCAAAGTCCCCTGAACGTGTTCAACGGACGGGAAACGGCCCACCGTGTGTGCCGCCGTCCGCACCTATTTTTCACACGGTAAGGGGCCGCTCAGCTCACACGGATACATGTGAGGGCCCCATTAGGGACACCTAGCTGTAGAGCTTTGTGTATTGTTAAAGTAATCGTCACATAAACACCTCAAAAGAAGTAAGTTCCCCTTAAGGGTTTCCCTTATATTTTCAAAAATATACATTGGGTTGAAATGGATTTTCTGTCAAATTGTTATGAGATTCATACCAATACTTAACCAAAATTTCAAATCAACAGGTTCTGTCATGCTTGAGTGAGCTTGTATTGAATGACAGAATGTCCCATTTCAAAAGTTGTTAAAATAATGTTTAGTAATGTGTATCCACCACTTTGGTGTATCAATTGACGACATCGATTTCTCATAGTGTTGATGGATTTGTCTTGATGGACGACAATGAGCGCCCACATAGGGGAAGGGTTGCTAATCAGTTCTTGGAAGACGATGAAGGTATAGAGCGTTTGGTTTGGCCCGCGAACTCCCCAGATCTTAACCCAATCGAGCATCTGTGGGATCAGTAAAAGCGGGCCGTGGATCGTAGAGTGGATGATCACACTAATCTTGCTAACTTACGTCTTCTGGTACAACAAGAGTGGGATGCCACAGCATCGAGTGGCGTGCCTCATCAACACTATGAGGCCCTGTATGAGACGTCGATATCGGCAAGTCATACAACAACGCGGTGGATACACCCGCTACTAAACATTATTTTAGCAACTTTTAAAATTAAACGTTATCTTAGCAACTTTTGAAATGGGACATTCCATCATTCAATACGTGCTCACTCGAGCATGACAGAACCTGTTGATTTGAAATTTTGGTCAGGTATTGGTATGAAGCCCATAATCATTTGACTGAAAACCCCATTTCATTCCAATGTATGTTTTGGAAATATAAGGGAACCCCTAAAGGGGAACTTACTTCTTTTGAAGTGTTTATATAATGTCAACGGTTTGAGAAAAATTCATGATCAGCTCCTTTTGAAATCCCCACTATTATTGCTTTACATCCCACAACAAGTTACTCAACTATAATCCCATCCATTGTTCTTCATCCTTTGTTGATTACCATTGTTTATTGTTGCGGATTTTACCTAATAAAAGTATATTTGAGATGGTCCCTTCTTGGAATTCGGATCTTCAAAAGAGTGTCAAACAGAGATTAATGTGTGTTCTAACTTGTGTACCAAGTGTTATTTGTTTCTATGCTTACATTGCCGAGATATACGCAAATTTATCCCTCGACCCATATTACAAACTAATATCAGTACATATCCAGCCAAATATTGACAGATTTCAGTCAGTGGTTGAAACCTATTGTGTTTATGTAAATGACGTTACATATAAACCAAAGGTATTTAAAAATAAAAATAAAAGTGTTTTAACACACAAAGTATTTAAAAATACTTTGTGTATCACACTATCCCTCAATAGAACCACTCATGCATCCCATACCAATCACTTTCATTACATATGACCGACCCGATAACTATGGAAATACCTAGAAGGATAAATATTAATTTCAGGAAAAAACTGTTATAGAGATGTATGACATAGAGGGTCAGTCAGTAAGTAATGAAAGTGATCGTGGTATGGAATGCATGGTTGATTCTATTGAGGGATAATGTAATCAATACAAAGTATGAACCTTTGTCTTTCAAACAATACACTTTTGGATTTCTAAGTATCAACTATGACGTCATAGCATTAGTGTAAACTAGTACACTTGGGACACTGCCTGAAATTGGTCAATATTTGGCTGGATATGTATAGGTTGAAATATGGGTTGTTTGAAACATTTGCGGGTATCTCGGCAATGCAAGCATAGAAACCGATAACAATTGGTGCATAATAAGAACACACAATAATCTCCGTTTCACACATTTTTAAGATCCGAATTCCTTAATACAAACAAGAAGGGACCATCTCAAATACGCTTTTATTAAGCAAAATCCGCAACAATGAACCTTAGAAAACAACAAAGGATAAAGAAAAATGGAGGGATTATAATTGAGTAAATTGTTGTTGGATGTAAAGCATATTATAGTGGGCATTTCAAAAGGAGCTGATCATAAAATTTCCTCAAATCATTGAAATTATGTGACGATTACTTTAACAGTACACTTCTAGTAGCTCCAAAGATAGCAGTAACAAGAGAGGTTGTGGCAGCCATCTTTGATTGATATATTCATGTATATCTTCATTTTGACTTGCACAATAATTATACACATTGATAAACGCATTTTTCAATACTTCTGATTAGAATTTGAAGGCACAGTAGCTTTTATCTGGTAACTTTCATGATTTTAACCATATTTTGCCCAGTTCAAAATTATCTGCCGTCTGCTCATGCGCATATTGTCTGTAAGTTTCATGTGAATAAATTCAGATAATTAGTTAACTATCCTATGGAATACTGATATTTGTATACCTTTTATTCAATTGCTTCTCCTTACTTTTTCTTCTTATACTACACATTTCAAATTACACAGGGATTAAAGGTATTGTCTTTTGTATAAATATGCGGGGGAAAAAAAATCGGGATTTACCTGCTTGTGATGTCATGTGATTCAATCTTCTTACCACATGTTTCATTTAAACAATTCAAATTTCCCGCCAAATAATTGAGTTAGCAGTGTCCCAATTGGGTATTTGATATGTGTTGTATCCAGTTGTATTCAGAGCTACAGTCGAGGAAAATTCCTTAACGCAGGCTTATGATATATATAATCAGCCAAGACGTAAGAGGTAGAACTTATTGAATGACCTGCATAGTAATAACTAAGTTATGAGGTAGGAGGTAGAACTTATTGAATGACCCGCGTAGTAATAGCTAAGTTATGAGGTAGGAGATAGAACTTATTGAATGACCCGCGTAGTAATAAGTAAGTGGCATGCATTTGATCTAAACTTGACTCTCTGATAATTTAATTTACAAGTTCCAACAAACATGCAGTGTCCTTGGTACCAAAACTGATAAAATGAGAATACCATATCTTTCATCCGTCAAATTAAAAGATTTATTTCTGCTTATATGATCATAATCACAACGTAAAGTTGATGTAGTGTCATTTGCTATATACGTGTCAACACATGTTAGGAGATGACTTCAGCGTGCATTCTAATGAATGCATCATAATGGCATGCACTTAACTCCAACACGACAGGGTTTGCATCTCCGCAAGATCAAAGAAGAATGGCTGCTGTGGGGGCAGCAAGTGCTGCATCTATCACTCATGCACTGACGTCATCTCCCAACTTGAGCTGACACAGAGTATAATTATGTCTGCTAACATCTGATATATCATCCCATCAGTGTGTGTTCCAGCATAGAAATAGTAGATACAAAAGGATTAACAATGATCCATGATTAACACTTTCCATGTGGCTATTAGTTTTACCATATACAAAACAGATTTTTCAGAAACCTTTCTCAACTTGCAAGGTCTATCTCAAGGAATACTAAACCAAAACTAGGCATGTTTGTACGTATTTCAATGCATTTCTCATGGTGATTCCAAGTAATGACATTCAATAATTTTGACACTTTTGAAAAATGTTGCTCGTCTGCAGCCGCCTGCCGCGTGGAAAGTGTTAAAGCTCCAATCACATTGCCTATCTTTCACATTGATTTTTATTTAAATCCTATTAGAGGGCATTATTCTAGCTTACGTAATGCGATAATGCCAGTTTTGTGAATTGAAACACAAATTTGATATTTTTATTCATAAAAAGATCAGTTTATCACCTAAACCACATCTGAACATTTGTGTTTCAATTCATAATAAATCTTAACACAAACCATGAACTTTGAATAGCATAATTCATTGTTTATGGGTTGTAGCAGGTCACTAGTAGGTTTTAATTGGCATACTTCATCTGAAATGCCATAATTCTAGCAATATAAATGTGTAATCATTTTAGAAATCTATCACAGTCTGTATGTCTGTAACCTTCCCATACTACAGTGTGTTCAGGTTGTTTAGAAAATCGAAATACATGTGTGGATAAAACTAGATTTGAAATAGCGTGGTAACTCACATAATAAGGTCGTGCTACAAATTAAACTGAAAGATGATAATTGATTGGCCATCAACTACAACAATACCATGTCAGACCTGGATCGCACTGCATATAACAGGAATGAATAGTGCTTATGTTTGTGTCTCAGGTTTAGTAGTTATAGCCAGATTTGTGTACATAGTGTTTACAAATGCATGCAAGTTTTCAGCCAAAATGGTGTGAGGTCATTCGGGGAAATGTTGAGCCTGGACCCGGGGAAATCCTGCATAAGCCACTGAGAATCATACACCTATGATAATATAACCTTTGCCCAGTAGAGGACATTTGTGAACCAAGTTGAGTAAATAAAGCGGAATGAGGCATTAGCTAATATGATTTAAGAGCACAAATGTGGGACAAGGTCAAAATAAGTCAAATGCAGAACAAGTCTTATTTCTGATCTTTGATACATCTTGTATCTAACCAAAGACTCAAATTCATGAAAAAGAGTTAAACTACATTTTGCGGTATTTAATTTTCATTTACTCTATTGATTTTTTAACAAAACCAAAACTTCAATTGCCCATAACTTGACAATTTGTATTTTATTTTTTGAGACAAAGTGAATTGCAATCATCTGTAACTTTGGTTTGGAATGTGATATGACATTGACTTTGGGACCAAAACGTCCATTAACTTATAAATATGATCATTATATCAATACCCGGGGGGGGGGGGGGGGGGGGGGGGGGGCACTCAACTTTTTTTGGGTAGGGGTGTGCCGCACAGGGTCTCAAAAAGGGGGGCTACAGAACTGAACTGAGTTGATTTTATGACGAAAAATAGGGTCTTAGGAACTGATTTTTTTTCCTCCAAAAAGTAGGTCTTAAGAACTGGCCTATAGTTCAATTTTGATTAGCAAGAACGTAAATTTTCAATTTTTTTGGTTTTAAAACGCAAAATTTTCGAAGAATTGGGACTTTGGAACGCAAAATTTCGTGATTTTTGAATTTTCAAAGTGGGGTCTTCAGAACTGATGCAGGCTTAAAAGGGGGTCATATGTCAGTGCCCCCCCCCCCCCCCCCCCGGTATCAATAACCCAATATTCATATTTCCCTCATTGTGCCTCCGCGTTGGGTCACATTTTAGAAGTCACATTTGTATTTTCAGATGGGAGGAAGTCTAGTAACATATTGGAATATTTATATTAAACATTACTTCAAATGTGTTGTTTTACAATATCATAAAATATATAATTTATACAAATAGTTCTTTGGTCAATATTTCTTTGGTCAATGTCAACACACTTTTGAAATAATATTAAATCATATGTGACGTGTTCTACCGAAACCAGACACAATTGGGCAAGATATCAGAATTGAGTTAGTAACTGATTATTAAAGTAGAGATCTTCCACTTTACAATGATACTTTTTTTTTTTAATCGGGCTTCCCAAAGCGGAGTTAGATCATTTTCAAGTTCATCTTTATGAAAACTCCAAACTGAGATATCGTCCCTGAAAGATGTACTTACGATGTACTTACATTACAATGTACTTTAAAAATAAAAATAAATGCTTTTTTTTTTGGTTTAATTTTTTAATCTGAAACTTTCACAATAATGTTATAAACACTCTGAAGATTAATTATTTACAAGAAACTCAAATTCCCAAAAAATCACCCCAATTAGGTTTGGGCTATTTCTCAGTTTGGGGCTCTGTTCAATTCCGTCTGTTTTCGATAGAACACATCACATATTTTAACTTATTTGTTATATGTGGGGTCCACAATAAAATCCTATACAAGGTGTGTATGTGATATAAAAGGGTACAAGTGTTTAATACAAGTACTACTTGTACCTGCTTTGTTATAAAACTTCATGGGACTCTTAATATTATTGAAAATACAATTGACATACTCCACAATTGTACAAACATTAACCAAATTTATGCCATTTATGCTTTCAAGTCGAGAGATTTTAAATAAGATAAGTAATTAAATTTGTTTGGAATCATCATTATGTGTTATTTGAAGTTAGTACTTTTGAAGTCTTGGGATGTATTGTAACAAACAAGAAAATTCCAGTGCAAAAGGAATGTTTTTGGTCATTTATACCTCGTTCAGAATTCAATCTTGGATCCCCATATAACACAAAATATAGAATATATGAAGAGCTGTTTTGCAAAAGGGCTTACATCCACTTCTGCATGTTACTCATTTTGCATTATTGAATGGATGGCTATTCATTATGTGGAATGTGGTTTGTATTGTTGGTGCCTCAATTGGCGTGCATGGATGCACTAATCCAAGTCATAGAAACGGTAATGAACACAGCCATACTATAATTTGATTAATTCCATGGACTTGTCAATGCAAATTCACTAATGCAAAATGAGTAACATGTGGGGATTGTCTGTAGGCCCTTTTGCAAAGAAGCTCTTCATATAAAGAACTTGCATAATTACGAAATTCTACATTAATGAATATCTATTTGTAAATCACACACTTCTTTTTGGAATACTGCAATACAGATTGCATACATAGTTGAACCATGGTACATCAATGCAGCCCTGTCAATCTTTCACTCATTTCCCAAAGTTTATGAGCCTTATCATCGTTCCGAGCTGCCTGGCTTGGCTGAGCAGGAGCGCAGTCTACGTAATACTTGCCGGTGACGCCCCGCACATCTTCAGAGGTGGCCAGGTAAATTGACGTCTGTGCACCCTGCTCCGGAGTCTATAAAACAAACAAATCCAAGGGTTATCTTAATTTGACTATTTCGAAATAAGATGTGTGCATGATTACAAAATTGGATGGGTAGAGGTCGAAATTGGGTTTTCATTCAGGTCATTAATGATACAATATCAAACAACTATGGTGTTTTTATTTTGAAATTGGTCATTCCATCTTTTATTACGATACGGATGAACTTAATCAATAATTTAGGAACCATTTTTTTACCAAACTGTTTCTTAAGTTATGGCTGAAATAGATTTCTTCTCTTGGTCCGAGTAGAATTTGCCGTCTCTTGGAGGCTTGTCTTGCTCTTCTTTCTTCATAGTGTTTGTACACCTAAAAGCGCATGCATACTCTCGCCATTGGGCATCGGCCAACATCTGCGGATAAAAGTTGACATTGAGATCCGCCGATGCGCAACAACAAATGTACCATTACCTGGTGCCACCATAGTGATCCATAGTGATCCCATAGGCAAAGAATACAGATAGATTCTGATCCCCTGGTACTACCCTACAGCCTACCCTACCTCCACGCCAACCCCATCGAGGTACAAACCCACCAAAATAGTGATCCTACAGCTTGGAATACAGCAAAGAATGTAGAGAGACCTGGCTTAGTTAACAACCCTAATCTACACATACCTGGCACAGATGGCACAGTCTACCCTACCTCCACCCCAACCCCATCGGGGCACTTACCCACCAACATAGTGATCCTACAGCTTGGAATACAGCAAAGAATGTAGAGAGACCTGGCTTAGTAAACAACCCTGATCTACACATACCTGGCACAGATGGCACAGTCTACCCTACCTCCACCCCAACCCCATCGGGGCACTTACCCACCAACATAGTGATCCTACAGCTTGGAATACAGCAAAGAATGTAGAGAGACCTGGCTTAGTAAACAACCCTGATCTACACATACCTGGCACAGATGGCACAGTCTACCCTACCTCCACCCCAACCCCATCGGGGCACTAACCCACCAACATAGTGATCCTACAGCTTGGAATACAGCAAAGAATGTAGAGAGACCTGGCTTAGTAAACAACCCTGATCTACACATACCTGGCACAGATGGCACAGTCTACCCTACCTCCACCCCAACCCCATGGGGGCACTTACCCACCAACATAGTGATCCTACAGCTTGGAATACAGCAAAGAAGGTAGAAAGACCTGGCTTAGAAAGCAACCCTGGTCTACACATACCTGGCACAGACAGCACAGCCTACCCTACCTCCGCCCCAACCCCATCGGGGCACTTACCCACCAACATAGTGATCCTACAGCGTGGAATACAGCAAAGAATGTAGAAAGACCTGGCTTAGAAAGCAACCCTGGTCTACACATACCTGGCACAGACAGCACAGCCTACCCTACCTCCGCCCCAACCCCATCGGGGCACTTACCCACCAACATAGTGATCCTACAGCGTGGAATACAGCAAAGAAGGTAGAAAGACCTGGCTTAGAAAGCAACCCTGGTCTACACATACCTGGCACAGACAGCACAGCCTACCCCTACCTCCACCCTAAATCAACCTGGATACTTACCCGCCACCATAGTGAGCCCATAGCGTTGAATACACCAAAGAATGCAGAAAGACCTGACTTAATAAACAAGTCTGACCCGCATGTACCTGGATGAACTGCATTGACTGTCACTCCTGTAGAAATGAAAGGTGGAAGAAGAGACTATAATAATATAAGGCTATCCACGCCTCCAATAATGAATGATGATGTGAAAGAGACTATAATAATATAAGGCTATCCACGCCTCCAACAATGAATGATGATGTGAAAGAGACTATAATAATATAAGGCTATCCACGCCTCCAACAATGAATGATGATGTGAAAGAGACTATAATAATATAAGGCTATCCACGCCTCCAACAATGAATGATGATGTGAAAGAGACTATAATATATAAGGCTATCCACGCCTCCAACAATGAATGATGATGTGAAAGAGACTATAATAATATAATGCTATCCACGCCTCCAACAATGAATGATGATGTGAAAGAGACTATAATAATATAAGGCTATCCACGCCTCCAACAATGAATGATGATGTGAAAGAGACTATAATAATATAAGGCTATCCACGCCTCCAACAATGAATGATGATGTGAAAGAGACTATAATAATATAATGCTATCCACGCCTCCAACAATGAATGATGATGTGAAAGAGACTATAATAATATAAGGCTATCCACACCTCCAACAATGAATGATGATGTGAAAGAGACTATAATAATATAATGCTATCCACGCCTCCAACAATGAATGATGATGTGAAAGAGACTATAATAATATAAGGCTATCCACGCCTCCAACAATGAATGATGATGTGAAAGAGACTATAATAATATAAGGCTATCCACGCCTCCAACAATGAATGATGATGTGAAAGAGACTATAATAATATAAGGCTATCCACGCCTCCAACAATGAATGATGATGTGAAAGAGACTATAATAATATAAGGCTATCCACGCCTCCAACAATGAATGATGATGTGAAAGAGACTATAATAATATAAGGCTATCCACGCCTCCAACAATGAATGATGATGTGAAAGAGACTATAATAATATAAGGCTATCCACGCCTCCAACAATGAATGATGATGTGAAAGAGACTATAATAATATAAGGCTATCCACGCCTCCAACAATGAATGATGATGTGAAAGAGACTATAATAATATAATGCTATCCACGCCTCCAACAATGAATGATGATGTGAAAGAGACTATAATAATATAAGGCTATCCACGCCTCCAACAATGAATGATGATGTGAAAGAGACTATAATAATATAAGGCTATCCACGCCTCCAACAATGAATGATGATGTGAAAGAGACTATAATAATATAATGCTATCCACGCCTCCAACAATGAATGATGATGTGAAAGAGACTATAATAATATAAGGCTATCCACGCCTCCAACAATGAATGATGATGTGAAAGAGACTATAATAATATAATGCTATCCACGCCTCCAACAATGAATGATGATGTGAAAGAGACTATAATAATATAAGGCTATCCACGCCTCCAACAATGAATGATGATGTGAAAGAGACTATAATAATATAAGGCTATCCACGCCTCCAACAATGAATGATGATGTGAAAGAGACTATAATAATATAAGGCTATCCACGCCTCCAACAATGAATGATGATGTGAAAGAGACTATAATAATATAATGCTATCCACGCCTCCAACAATGAATGATGTGAAAGAGACTATAATAATATAATGCTATCCACGCCTCCAACAATGAATGATGATGTGAAAGAGACTATAATAATATAAGGCTATCCACGCCTCCAACAATGAATGATGATGTGAAAGAGACTATAATAATATAAGGCTATCCACGCCTCCAACAATGAATGATGATGTGAAAGAGACTATAATAATATAATGCTATCCACGCCTCCAACAATGAATGATGATGTGAAAGAGACTATAATAATATAAGGCTATCCACGCCTCCAACAATGAATGATGATGTGAAAGAGACTATAATAATATAATGCTATCCACGCCTCCAACAATGAATGATGATGTGAAAGAGACTATAATAATATAAGGCTATCCACCCCTCCAACAATGAATGATGATGTGAAAGAGACTATAATAATATAAGGCTATCCACGCCTCCAACAATGAATGATGATGTGAAAGAGAATAAATCTAAAGCCATCCATAACTGCGGAAATAATAGTAGATGTTATGAAAGAAACTGATAAATACAAACCTATCCACCCTCCAGTAATTCATAATTACACACACCAAGTCCACCAGGAATTTGCACACTGGTTCCATTACTTAATTACACGTTAATGTACCTGTCTTAAAAGTGGATTTTTAAGGCACTTTTTACGCGACTGGATTTTCAATGATTAATTGTAGTACACTGTACACAATTTTGCTTTGGGTAACCCTGAGAGTTCTAATTAAGAAGCAAATTGGATGACAAGTGTCAACCCCTCATTATGTTACCACATGTGTTAACCCTTTGAGAACTACCTGCCGATTGGTCAGATAAACTGCTCACACAAAGTTAGGAAACTTTTTAAAATCAAGTATAGTTTTATTATTTATTACCCTCTTGTATTATGTTGCATATCAATGGAAAGCTGAAGTGTTCTTCTTTAAAATGATGCCAAATGTGTAATGATGACATGTTGCTGGACTTGGCCACATGAATAGGAATGAGGTGGAGTCACAAATCAAATGTGCCAAAATTACCGTTATCTGTGATAGGTAATGGCATGGGGGCTCTCTCCAAATCAGTTAAACGCGGCATATTGAAACGCCAAAACGTTTACCGTGTCTCAGAAAAATGTACAAGTTGTAGGCCAAACCTTTCATCACTTACCTTCATGACCTTTCACCTGGAGTCATTGTTGTCCCCAGTCTTGCAAATACCCAAATAATGGTTTTCTATTAAGAGATGAGGGTTAACTTGTGTGTGTTGTGCTCACTGGTGCAAATCTTTGTGTAAACCATTCATGTTTCTCAAGCATGACCAGTTTGATTATTGATCATTACCTATTGACTGTTTAGCACAGATAACGGTAATTTTGGCACATTTGATTTGTGACTTTGCCTCATTCTCATTCATGTGGCCAAGTTCAGCAACATGTAATCATTGCAAATGTGGTATATTTTTGAAGAGGAACACTTCAGCTTTCCATTGATATATAAACAGATACAAAGAGGGTAATAAATAATAAAAATATACTTGATTAAAAAAAGTTTCCTAACTTTTTGTGAGCAGTTTAGATGGATAATCAAAGGCATTGTTGGAAAATTGTACCCTTGATAAAAATTAGAATATTTTATAGGCAGTATATTAATTAACTTGTAAATTGCTATAGCTTTTAATTAACCAATCATAAACATTGAAATATTAGGCAGGTAGCGCTCAGGGAGTTTATAGAACACATACAATCAAATCCCCATAAATCTTTTATTTTGTTAACATCAGTTATTCCGTACAGGATATGTGTATTTCCCCAAAGAGGTGAAATCAAACTTGTTCCATGGAATTACCGTGAAAGTGCAATTGATGGGTATTCATAATATAGGTAAAGAGTTATTGCACCATGTAAGCTACGCGCAGTGCCACTGGCATCAAGTAAAAAATGTGTGTACATTTATAGTATGCGACTCACATGCCACCCGTGAGAATATGTAGGCCTCAAATCCTCAATTAGCAGAACTTACAGAGCATGTGTGTTGATTGTCTGCCCTGCAAATTGTTTCTATAAATTTGGTGTCAGCTCAAATTGGGGGTGATGTCAGTGGGTATTCTATAGATTGATCAGTTCCAAATTGGTGACCAAAATTCGTTTTTTATCTCTCCGCGCGCAAAAGTCATCCAAGCGTGCTCTTGCGATACGGTCGCACGCACACGTTTTTTGTCAGACGTACACGTCACGCATATGATCAGTAGCCGGTATGCAACGCCACTATTACTTAAAAATAATAGGCATATACGACGGGTATTAAACAAATTATAAATATTTTAAACAGGTTCGCCGTCGTGGATAGAAAAGAGACAATTATGGGAAAACGATCTCGCAGGGGAGTCGAAACCCAGGACCTCTTGCTTACTAATCCATTGGGCCACAAGACCTCTCATGGTAAAGCATCTGAAATTCAAACCTAAGCGATTTCGTTTCCCAGTCTCCTGCCACAAGTATTACCCATAGTAGCTAGGGCCTATACAAGTGTAATAATCAAGTGCCGTCCTCCCTGTAGAGGGAAAATACATAGAAATAATAGGCATATATACGACGGGTATTAAACAAATTATAAATATTTTAAACAGGTTCGCCTCTTGCTTACTGGGCAAGTGCCTAATCCATTGGGCCACAAGACCTCGCATGGTAAAGCATCTGAAATTCAAACCAAAGCACTTGATTATTACACTTGTATAGGCACTTGCCCAGTAAGCAAGAGGTCCTGGGTTCGATTCCCGGGCGAGATCGTTTTCCCTTAATTGTCTCTTTACTATCAACGACGGCGAACCTGTTTAAAATATTTATAATTTGCCTCTATTACTGCCTAGAAATAGTCATACTTTACCTGTTCCTGCTAGTCTCTTGCTAAGCTCTCTGACAAACAATGTAATAGCCAGTTTGGTGTGTGCATAGTATATGCCCCAGTGGTAGTAGTTTTTGTGGAAGTCTACATCATCCAAATTGAGGTAGCCCATCGTGTGGGCTGCAGAACTCAAAGAAATGATGCGACTAGATCCAGATTTCTTCAACAGATCTGAAAAAAAATAAACAATATTGTAATGAAGTGATTATATTCAGTAGACAAGAAATTATGAGAATAAACAAGTTTCTTTCAAACAAGCTGTAATAAAACACACACATTTTTTAGCACTTTGTCAAAAAGGTGAAATCACCATGTTTTACATAATGGAGTGTATCTTGTGTTTGATAACTCCGATATTCATGATCTAAAATTTTAATAAAATAGTACAGTATAACAAAGATGATGTAAAACAACGGACCTAATCCCATCGATTTTGATGATGACAAAAATGATTGAACTTTGGGCATCGATGGGTACTAATCATTTTGGGACAGCCTGTATATGTTGCGCACCACAGATGTCTGGTTGACCATTTTGAGAGGTAGGTTGATCTTGCGTACTTTTACGTGATGTCAACCTACTGTGACGTGCGTCCATTGTATTTATTGTTACCACCAGAAAATGTTGTTCTATAGTTTGATCAGTTCCAAATTGGCGAAGCTGCATTACGGCAGCGAATGAATACATAAGAACGCAGGGGCACATGAACGCAACTAGCGCACTGTGCATTATATGCGTGATGCGTACATGCGACCAATACCGGGTGTCTTTGGCCATAAACACGGGTGTACGCTTGGATTACTTTTGCGCGCGGAGAGATAAAAACCAAATATTTTTTGCCAATTTGGAACTGATTGAACAATAGAAATGTCTGCTAGAGTTTTTTTGCACTTTTCTTCCATCTTTTTCTTACTTAATGTTTCTTACAGCCAGCATGCTTATTTGGACGTTTAGTCTGACCCGGACAATTTGCTTGAGTCTGGTCCCATCAGGACTCAAGCCTGTGTCTGTATGGACCGACCACGTAAACAAACATTCAAAATAGACTAGATATAATATGAACTTCCTCAGATCACATAAAGTGACCTCTTTCTAAAGGTGAACTTTCCAGGTCAACCACAGTATTATAGTTTATTTAGTACCGGTACCAAACAGGTGAGCTTTGTTAGTAGGTAATTAATTTCAAGTAGCGTGTGCACATGTCAACTCAAGAAAAACGCATCACTGCAATATTTTACTCACCCAACAGTAAATTCGTCAACAGGAAGTGTCCAAAATAGTTGGTGGCAAAGGTTAGTTCAAGACCGTCTTCTGTAATAGTTTTCTTTGCAGGAGCTGAAAGTACAAAATTAAACCAAATACACCAAATAATAACATATAAGCTCATTACGGCAACACAATTGGATAATCTTTTAGACAGGGTCCCATACACCTCCAAATGGCCCCCACCTGTAAAATAGCGGACCAAATCAAGGGACTGGGAAACAAACGGCAAAAAAAGTGTGCTGCATTTCGTGGAATTTCACAAATACTGCACATACATGTACCCGTTTGTGTTCAATAGCACATGATTTGTTTGTTTCAAACTACAGTGCGCATAACATGTCAAGGGTAAAAAAATGACCATATTCATGAAAAAGGGTATTTTTTTCAAGAAAAGGATTTTTTCCTAAAACTCATTTAGGGTTCAAATCCCGGTGGTTTCAGTCAACATTGACTTTGGGTACGCATGATCGTTCCAGAAATTGCAAAAAGGGGGGGTTTTTGGACCATGTCCGGCGATTGTCCGCGATTTCAAAAAACAGGGGTGTTTCTGGAAGCCATGTCCGCGATTTACAAAAGTAGGGGTGTTTTTTGGAAGCTATGTCCGCGAAGGAAAATATTGGGGATATTTTAAGACCCCATGTCCGTGCACATGTTTTGCGGGTGAATTATGCCGGAAAATCCATGTGATTTGCCATTTTCCATTTATTTATAAATGTCCTGGTATATAAATAGTACATCCCACATCCCCTGGATGTATCTCGCATAAGGGAATCCCCCTTGTTACCGAGTGTGGGCCGAGTGTACCCGAATGTTACCTGACATAGTTTCTTAACTGATATAACTGATATAGGCTATAGCCAATCAGAGAACTTCAATGATATCTTGTGACATGGCTACGTCATAATTAATTGGCCGAAAGATTCCAAAGTTTTGCTCGGACAATTTTCGAAATAGCCGAAAAGATTTGTACCAACAGTTCAACGAGGGATCCAATCCATACATTTTGTTGATGAAAATTGGTAACTGAAATTATTTACTGATGTTATTTTCTGTATGAAATGGTAATACCTGGGGATTTAAATGTCAAAACTGAATTTTCTCCGCTCGCACAAAATCCAGGCACAGGAAAAGCAGAGCAAGATGAGTTTAATTTTGCATTTTGGGGGCAAAATTCAGAAATCATTTTTGCCCAGGTGACGCAAAGGATGCAAAATTCCACAGTTTTGTAAAGAGGGGGTCATTTTCGAATGTGTCCTTCATATGGTAAAAAGGGGTGTTTTTTAAAGACAAAATGTCCTCGTTTTTGCGCAAAAAAGGGGGTCAAATTAGCCAAAATGTCCTTGAAATACCGTTAAATAGAGGGGTATTTCAAACTCCTGGAGAGATCATGCGTTACCCCTCTGAATACAAAGAGAAACCACCAGGGGGTCAAATTGGGGGAGGAAACACCCTAATTTTGACTTCAGAGGCACTACCGGTTTAGAATTGATTGGAAATCACATGCATGCATGCTTCCAGCCTATTGTTTGACTGGCCCCTCCCCCCCCCCCCCCCCCCCCCCCTGGAGTCAAGTGACATTGAAAATGATTACCCAGCATTCCAGCATTGTTTATGAGCACATCGAGTCTCTTCTCCTCCCGCACAATTTCATCGGCAAATTGTCTCACAGATTTGAGTGATGCCAGGTCTAGATGCTTTAAGGTAATATCTGCATTGTTGGACGCCTTCTGGATATAGTCTTTAGCTACCCTGCCTTTCTCCATGTTGTAGCAGCCAAGGATTAGACGACATCCTCTCCTGGCCATTCCTACTGCGGTTTCTCTTCCAATTCCTGTCAACAAAATAATATGTGAATAAATGATGCACAATGAGGGAAATATTGAGTTATTTATATCATGGTAATATTTACAAGTTAAGGAACATTTTGGTACTAAAGTCAATGTTATATCACATTCCTAACCAAAGTTACGGATTATTGAAATTCACATCAAATACAAATTTTCAAGTTACATGTATATGGACATTTAAAGTTTTGGTTTTGTTAACAAATCAATGGAGTGAATGAAAATGAAATACCTCAAAATGTAGCTCTTTATTTACATGAATTGAGTCTTTGGCTGGATACAAGATGTAGCAAAGATCAGAAATAAATTTATGAATTTGACTTATTATGACATTGTCTTACGTTTTTGCTCTTAAATCAAATTCACTACTACCCCATTGTGCCGCATTTACTCATGTTGGCTTACATATCCAGTGTCATTTCTCCAGGTGTGCAGCACATTGGCCATCTACATGTAGGCCGTGGCCCATGACCAAAAGTAGTCCAATTTTCATTTAGCCAACAGAAAATGCATTGGTAGCCTAACTATTGGCAGGTCTTGGTACCCATATCTGGTGTTATCTAACTTGAGTATGTCAAGTCTAATAAAAATGTTGACTCTCAAGATTTACATTATTTACTGAGCATGACTTGAAAGGTAATTCATGTACATGAAGCTATAATGTTCATGTTCAATATAAATTGATATGACCTGCACAGAATCATCGAATTGACTTGACTTGCACTAACAAGAGCCTTGACTTTATCTATTGGATTGACTTGACTTAAACATGACTTACAGGTAAATTGAGAAATACTTGACTTGACTCGAATCACATCAAAAGAAGATTTTAAAGACACCACCACAATGCATTGCTTTTTTGCAAAATGCCCTAATTTGGTCTCCAATTTGTGTCGGTTCCTGTAGACATAATGCACACAATCATGGCTTCATAGCGCGTTCATCATTGGAGCTCTTAGGTTCTAGTTTACATCAAAGAATAAATTAGTTATCAGTGTTCTTTCTTATTTCTAAAACTTGAAAAATGCATCATGTGAAAAAAGCTTTAGTTGGCTGGCGTTCGCGCAATGCATTGTGGGAAGACCATAAAATCTTCTTCAAATCACATCTGTATGTGAAATGACCCACCCCACCAAAATGCACTATACATACCAGCTGTAGCTCCTGTTATCATCACTGTCTTTCCACTCATTGATACATTATTATCACATTTCACAACAGTGAGCCGAACCCACAACCTCAGAAGAATTAGACTTGTGGTCGCTATAGAGATGACCCCAAATAGAATCATGGGCAACATATTGTTGTAGTTCTTTTCCTTACGTTTCTGAAATAAACCAAAGCATTATTAATAGGATGACAGAGCCATGAGCAGAGGTGAGACCACACTCAGATTTGCTTTGTACATAAGCAATCTACATACAGCCAGATTGCGTAAAGATATTGTCGAAAGATACGTTGGATAGTATCTCACTCTACTTCTTCTTTTCTTGGTTACAATTCTAGCGGAGTAAAGCAAATCGGGAGGAATCCGTATAAAGGATAAAAAAATATCATCTTATATCAACTCTGAAACACCTGTACCCTGAGGACCTATGTAATCAACCTCCAGGGCATGAGATCTAAACAAGCATCCTTTGAAGCCTGAGTAGAAACCAAAACCCTGAAATCATAATTGGTATAGAATCTTGGTTTGACAGCTCAGTCTCTAACACAGACATTTTCCACACAACTTCACAGCCTTTCGTAACGACAGAAACAAAAACTCCGTCCAGAGGCAAAGTATTCATAGCCATCCGAAACGACATAATCACCGCCCATGCTGTTGAATACGATACAAAATGTGAAATAACCTCGGTTGAGATCAAATGAGGTTGCAGCAAAAACATTGTCAATGATGCATTCTACAGAACACCTGACCAAAATGACGAGGAATGCCTAAAGCAACTACAGGGTGTCCCAAAAGTCTATGCACGTTTTTGAAGAGCCATATCTCATAAAATATAAATCATATGGTATAAATTTAACCATATTTTGATAGACGAGATTTGGGAAATTATTTTGATACCAAACACAACCCTATTGGTGAACCCACAACATTAAAAAACTGGTTGAAAGTTTTTGGCCGTGTGCCAGACCCACCAATACCAAGTACCACACATGGTTGCTAAAATCAGGTGCGCATAAATTAACGGTATGAAAGCAACGTTGCGCATTAGTCACAGTTCACTGCTTACCTTGCAACTTTAATGTTATTACCAAACTCGGTCACTCACAACATAAATAGGCGTAGTAGACAACATTGCACAGCAAAAATCTTCATTCAAGATGGTTTACAGCATAGATAAGCGAATACAAATTGTATGGCTCTACGCTGAAACAAATTCAGTTCAACTTACTCAACAAAAGTTCAGAAAACATTTCAAAGTGAAACGCGCACCAGGAAGAATATCCATTCTGAAGTTGGTGGATACATTTTTGAACACAGGAACTGTGCATGATTTATCTCGATGTGGTAGAAAAAAGACTGGTAGATCAACAAGTCACAAATGTTAACATGTTTGACAGCTGTGTGATGTGTGTGTTCACTCTTCTGTTACGTTATTCAATTTTGTAGGTTTGTGTTTTTCGCATTAGCACACGTCTCTGTATAAATGGAAAACATTTAAACTAGATTTCACTATAGAAACGAAAATTATGTGTGATATAGTTTGTTATTATGATGGGATCACTGTAATGTAAAATTTTAAATATTACAATTGACGGATCACTTTCCGTGAAACCAACTCTACCCGTCTTTTTGTTAATCTCAACAGGTATGGATTTATGAACTTTATTCCTCCGAAGTATAAAATTACATTTTTTCAGTAATACATATTTTACTTCTAGGGTGGCATTACAAACAGATGTTACTCCAATGTTTGGTATCAACATTATTTCCCACATCTCCTCTTTCTAAATATGTATTCATATTTTCAATACGACTTATATTTTGTGAAATACAAAGCTTCAAAGTCGTGCATAGACTTTTGGGACACCCTGTAAGATCCTCTCTCGAAAATGTCAAGAAAAATGAAGGGAAAATCATCTGCCAAGCTGGAGATTTCAACCTAGCCGACATAGATTGGGACACATTTTTCGCTGAAACCAGGGTGTATAAAACATGCGCTCTCAAATCAACTTCTTGACATAGTTGACACCTTTTCCCTTATCCAAATAGTATCCTATTCCCGCTACAGTAAAAAATCACGCCCACTGTCTATGCTTGTTTTCGTAGCTAGTTATCTTGGTGTTGAGCTCCCCAGTGATTTGAAATGGAACTCCAACATCAACAATATTACAGCTAAAGCTAACAGATCACTAGGATTCATGCGCCACAACCTCTATTCATGTCCACAAAATCTCATAAGCAGTTTTCTTGTGATCATAAATCATAAATATCTTCTAAGTTACAGACCTATATTAATATTATACCTAATTTACATAAAAATCATGGTTTAATACGTTGAAATAAATTGTTGGGGTCTGCTCCAACAACTTATTTTCTGAGGTTTTTTTCGTTGGTAAATAGAATTCCATGGTTTGACATAAAGATTCAAGTTAACGCCGTTTACAGTATTTCCTGAAAGTCTTTCCTGATGATTTAAACTTCATTGTAAGGCAAAATAAAAATAAAAACTAGTTTCTCGTCCTAACATTTGAATAAATGGAGGATGAGGGCACTTTTTTCTTCTTTTTTTTTTTAGTAAACAATGCAAAATCACCATTACCTTGGAGAGGACGAGGCTTTTGTAAAATCTTTTTATTTCATGGTTTTGGGGGGTTGATTAACACAAGTCCTGATTTAAAATGCTCATTGGACTAAAGTAAATATATTACCAAGATATCAGCTATTTAAATATTTTAACAAAAAAGTTATGGAAAGAAAAAAGAAGAAAAAAAGAAGAAAATTACAGAATTCCTGAAAAATGATGCGCGAGGCCGAGGGGACGAGAAACTGCTTTATTTCTTTATTTGGCCTATAAACCAACAACTGCACAATTATTGCTGCCTTATAATTATATAAGTTATTTCAATTCAATTTTAAAGGCTTAATTTAACTTAATTAAAAGCAATATTATGATATAAATGTGATCTTTAAAAAAATTACACACATTTTTTCTCTCATAGTATAAGAGAAAAAATGTGTGTAATTTTTTTTTTAAAGATCACATTATCATAACATTGCGGCAATATCCTCAAATAGGTCTTACATACAGAATAAAGTACACAAGTAACAAGGCAGCAATTGTTTTGCAGTTGATTTGCATTGTAAACATGATAGCTGCTGTGTGCTTTATTCCGTATGTAAGACCTATTTGAGGATATTGCCAACATTGCTTTTAATTAAAGTTAAATTAAGCCTTTAAAATTGAATTGAAATAACTTATATAATTATAAGGCAGCAATAATTGAGCAGTTGTTACTAACAATGTTACTGTAATAGTAGTCCTTGGTACCAAAATCTAGGATTTTGGTACTTATTCAGACAAGTGTGTAAGGTGGAAGCTAACCATCTCTTGAAACACAGACTTAATCAGTCTATAAAATAAGTCCATGCTTGTAAAAAACTAATCTGTGCAGATTGCATAATCAGCATCCATCTCATCTTGAAGGCATCATGTTTATGAAAAGAAGTTATTGCTTGCTCCAGAAATGATAAGATGGGATTAAGCCTATGTTAATCCATGCATGCCCAGCATAGGACAAACATGACAAAAGAATCAATAAATTTAATAAATGAATGAATAGAACAAGAAATTATTGACTTCACCAGGAGACCCAATTTCCTTTAATAGACTATGCAATAAGTCTGGTCAAGAAAATGGTTAGGTTATTAAATTGGTTCCCTTCAACACTATGCCTTGACTTGAGTAAGTACCAAAATAGTATACAAATACTACATGGTAAGAGGGGAAATAGTGCAATCTATTTTCCCGAGGTACTGGCTACAGGCCTACCACCCCGAACCCGGAGGGTGAGGGGTGGTAGGCCTGTTGCCAGTACCGAGGGAAAATAGTGTACCCTATTGCCCCGATCATACCATGTAGTATTTGCTTTATTACACCTCACTGTGACTCTGGGGATGAGGTTGTAGGGAAATAGTCAAAACTACCACACGGGAAATAGCTCAATTTCTTCAATAGCTCAATTTCTTATCACTGTGGCCAGCTCAATTGACCAATGAAATGGCAGGATTTATGCCTATTATCTCGTGAATATTTATGAGGTGTAATAACAAGGATAGGGATGTTCATATCATTGACTATAGAGGGCGACATATTTGACAAAAAATATGTAGAAAACTCATGTTTACCTCTTTTAAATTCAGCGGAAAAGTACGAAACTGCTGGGATGTATAATTAACCCCACACAAGCAACTAGACATCATGAAAGTAAACCCTTAATTTACCTAAAATGGTTTTAAAATGTGCATGACTTAAACTACTTTTTGGTTATAACTTTTTTATTATTCAGCCTGCAGACAAGGTTGAACCATCATTTTTTATTGTGAAGTACTGGCTATATCTTGCCTCACGTCCCGTACGGAATAAACCGTGTATAGCTACAACGTATTTAATTGGTTTGAGCATGCGCACTTGAGTTACGGGACGTCTAGCAAGACATTGCCGAAGTACTTTGTTTCCATGTATTCCATTTTCAAAGAGGTAATTTTATTTTCAAAATTTTATGAACATGCCTAACAAGGACTATTGTAATAGCTGCCTTGATATTTATTCTTGAGGATATTGCTTAATAATCTGTAGTGATATTAAAGTGCATTGGAGATAAGAATATCCCTAAATAGAACGTAATCATGTTAATAGTATACTTATAGATAACGCGAAGTCGCACACACTCACGGTGTGCTATAGTGATGAGTGACAAGCTTTCATTTAATCATTGACGTTTCATTTTTCAATTATTTTCCTTTAAAATTTAAGCTTTTATGACGATGGCTTTCATGATTATTATATCCTGAGTAATGCTTACCCAGCTTACCTAGATAGAAGAACTCTCAATATAGTAAACTCATAAACAATGATGAACTGTCGAAAGATAGATTAACCGTCAAAAAAATTAATAAAAATAAAAATTAGCCAGACCCTATCCAAACAGGTATAACGCAAGAAAAAAACATAATTGCGCATGCGTGATTATCGCTAAATACCGCTCGTAGTATAATAGCAGAGGGCTCCCTTTCTTGTCACTGAAGACCAGACTGTAAATATGCAGATGATGTTGGACAGGTAGGGCTAGGAAATGTTTATTTTATTGGGTTTATTATTAGTATGGATTTTTATTCTATTATTCCAAAATACAATAAAGAATAATTCATCTTGAAACCGTAGAAGATTGATTATCAACATCGTCTCACTTGTCTCCACATGAAGATGATAAACGGTCACGTCGGACATAAATTACCAACACTACATGCCCTATACACCCAACCTAAACCAACCAGATCTAGAAAAGGACATAACAACCAATTCCAACAAACCCACTCTAGGACAGACACATTCGCAAACTCCTACTTCGTGAGAACAGTACGTGACTGGAACCAGCTTCAACCAGAGACTGTCATCCACACTGACCCTGCGGCCCCTGCCCAAAAACCGCCCTGACATCCGGCCCGCATCTACAATTAGTCTCCGCACTAGGCCTACCTCTAGTTAAAACTCAGACGAGTGTTTTGGAGGACCAACCTACCAAGTATCATTATTTCCCATGCAATACCATTTTTTCGAACACATAATTTTAATTGGCATGGATGGGCCATGCATGGGATGGGGTGGTCTTAGGGTTGATAACGGCTAATAGAATTGGAGTGGTTCTTTTTTTGTTTTTTTGTTTTTTGTTGTATATAAAGCGCAAATATGAACAATAGCCCAACAGACATTAACCAGGTTAATGACCAGAGTGATTAAAAATCAAACTGGTAACTCTCAATAGAGAGAGATGAGCTCTGAAAGGCCCATCAATTGGTTCACTGCAACTCAGAAAATATGCATAAAACAAGAAACACAAATGGGCAGAGGTTAAAAAGACCAATGAAAGTGACATAAAAATATCAAAATATAAATTTAAGAAAAGTAATAATATCTGGAGGTCTGATGGGTAACAAAAGAACCTACACAACAAACTTGGGAACTAAATCTACCAGGAGCTGCCTGTTGTCACCTGTTGGGGCGTGGCCGTCTCATCAGCCCAGCTGGCTACATGCTTAAATTTACAGGACCATCCACCATCTCTCCAACCAAGCATTAACCTACACCTAACCCATAACCACCATGCTAATATTATGTTGAAAGGACTTGAATGAAGGGTGTCATGAAAGAGTATGAAGGCTATGACAAGTTAAGAGTTTGAGAGAAGATGTCCGTGCACACGGCACTTGAAAGCCTGGCTGGATTCCAGCTGCTGAAATGTTGCCAACAATATCGTCTGGCGGAAGACTGTTCCATAAGGGAACAGCAGTGTGAATGAAGCTTTTGTCTAAGCAGTTCTGGCTGTCGGCAGAGAAAGAGCATGGACTGGCATTGATACGCTCGAACGGGTAGGACGGCGTTGGACATATGGTGTGGAAAGTAACCCTGGCCCTGCTAGATCTTGTAGGCAGTAGTGGTAGTATGCATCTTGCATGTCTTGTATATACAAGACCGTAGCTGCTGCTACCTGTCGCCTGTGAAGCAGGCTGTCGATTTTGAGCTGTGAACGAGCAACAGCTTCATTAACTCCAATGATTCTTCTTTTGGATGTTGTCAAGCTGGCTTTGGATGGTGGGTGAAGCATTCGCCCAGCTCAGTGAAGCATACTCCATATATAATGCTGCGGACTTGCGACTTGTAGACAGTAGATCTACCTTTAGCCTCCAGTTTATTGCAACTTTGCGTAGAGCGCCAAGCTTCTGACCAGCATTAGTTGCAATGCCTGAGATGTGCTTTGACCAGGTCAGCTTGCTGTCAATGGTGACACCCAAGATATCCAGTTCTTTTGTAGATGGTGGTAGTTTGCACTCTCCAAAGTAGATATCAAGTTCAGATGGGGATCTTTTCCTGGAGATTACCATGGTCTTGCATTTGGTAGGCTCCAAGGTCACTTTCCATTCGTCAGCCCATGCTTTAATTCATGTTGCTTAGATCTCTGTTGAGACTAGCAGCTACTGTGCTATGTTGAGACTAGCAGCTATAAACTGTGCTATGTGGGATCGGTTGATGACTTAATGGGTGCAAAGAGTGTTTCGAGTCGTCGGCATATATATAGATATAGCTCGTTGTCACAAACATCAATACAAGGTCATCAATAAAAACAGAGAACAGTAGTGGGCCAAAGATAGATCCTTGTGGAACAGAAGCATTTATTGGAGCAGTGTTGGATGCCTGACATGACATGACGACGTTGAAGGATCTATCAGATAAATAGTTGTCTATCCACGAAAGCAGTCTTCCAGTAACACCTTTAGCCAACTGTTTCGAGCAGAGGCCTTTATGCCATACCTTATCGAAAGCTCCTTTAATGTCAAGGGCAATGACACAAACTTCATCGCTTTGGTCTAGGGAGTGGTTCCACTTCTGTGACGGGGATGTTGAGGAGATCAGCTGTGCTGTGGCCCCGGCTGTGGCCTGCTCTAAATCCAAACTGTCTGCTGGAGATCAGGTTATCGCTTAGAAGAAAGCGTTGGAGTTGTTTCTGTACTACAGCTTCCATGATCTTACTGATGTTGCTTAGCAGCGAGATGGGACGATACTTTGTTGAGTCAGCCTTGGAACCTCTTGTGAATTGGAGTGACCGAGGCTATCTACCATTGGTTTGGAAACACACTACGTTGGTGTCCCTTGACCCCAGATTTTACAAATTGTACGTAACAAAATGGAAACAAGTTTGAAATGAAAAATCCTTTCAGAATTTCTTACCAATGTCAAAGAGTATGTTGTAGGACAGAAGCACCTTAAAAGATAGGTTCTGGTGCATTTCCCGGTAATTTGCTCAAATTATGCAGGAAAGTTTTGACTACACATTTGTTTCAGTTTTTTTCTCGATGCCCTAAACTCCACATTTGTTCTTTCACATCCACTGAACCATTTCCCGAACACTATTATATATGCTCTTTCAACATTTGGAAAAAGAAAACAAATAGGAGGCCCTGATAGGGCCTATATCAAATACAAAAAATTGAGATTTCAAAAACGTTTCCCTATTTTGTCCCTATTCACCCTCATGTCCCTATTCACCCCGATTTACAATACTTTTTCATTAAAAATATGTAATTTGTAGCCTTTACAATTTTTAAATTCAAAAGTCCCGCAAGCACAACATTAAAGGTAGATGACCCGATCACATTTTCGTAACACAGAATTATTTCAAACATACGGAGATTTTCATATCATATGAAAGCTCGTATTTTTCTCATCATCATACTGAAATTTGACGGCCTAAATCGGTATAATTACGGAGAAATCGATGAAATAACGTCGAATTACCGCGAATGGTGGTAACCACCGATATAGTTTGTGTACTACTCAATGGGTACAGTTCACAGCATCTTGTGCGTCTAAAATAAGAACCATTAGAGCTATGCAACTCAAACTTTGGAACACGACTTTTTTAAGGATGACCTTTCATGTAGAATAGAAAACTTCAAGTTGAAAATCGGAATGTGATCGGGTCATCTACCTTTAATGTGCATTATGTTAGAAAAATCGTTAACATGCAATTTTTAAAATTCGCGGCGATCAAAAGTCCCGGTATCCATGAAGTCATACACAATGCACTTGCGCAATTGAGCACCACACGCGTATTTACACGTGTGTTTGAGTAAAGTAGGCTTGTGTCACTGACACAGACTTCCCATTGCCGCCGCGCCGATATTGAAGCATCTAGTCTGCATCTAGTCACAAGTGTGATAGCGTCCCCATTTTGTGAGTCACCTCGCGCGTCTCAATGTGCCTTATAAGGACTATCGTGCTGTCAATAATTCAAACAAGGTATTTACAAAAAACTGGTCAACATCCTAAAATGAAATTAACAGACGACAAAGGAAATATGAAAAAAGGAGATTTAGACATGTGTATGATGTATTTTAACAAAAACTCTTTGTTTTTATGCTGGGCCCACTTTTCTCTCTGGAACCCTCCATCATCTGACTCATATATCCTCTGTGCTTGTTCACCCCAACTTCTATCCCATGAGGCCCCACCTGTGTATCACAACTGTACCAAAATTTGATGAGTGGGGTATGGTTGAAAATTAGCCCAACTAAAAACACTAAGAATGTTTTAAGGTTATGAATATTAAATAAACATGTTTGTGTTGATAAAATTAAAAACTGGTAAAAGTTGGAGAAAGAAATGGAGAGAGGATACAGGTTAATAAGAGTTAAGAAAATATTGCATCCCAGCTATCATCGCCAGCTTCGGAAAATAGTATAGCAGCTTCCAAGAAATCCATCCCATAATCGCGGCTTTCCACCGGAAGACGATAATTTTCACTCGATAGAATGACGTTATAATTGCTGGTTCCCAATTTTAAATACGAATCGTATTTAAAATTGGGAGCTATAAATACGAATCGTATTTAAAATTGGGAGCTATATTTAAAACTGAGAACCAGCGTCCTTCTATCGAGTGGAAATCATCGTCTTTTCTTTCCACCACGTTGTTATCCCATAATAATCACTCTTGGACCCCGGTAATTAGTTAGTGTCGGACAGTGTGTGGGAAGACCATCAGCGCAGGGAACCAGCGTAACCGTCTGCTCGCAAAATTGTATAAAGTTGCCGTGCTATTTGCAATTCCACTAAATTCAGTTAAACACGACGAATGTCGCAGATTTTACAAAACTCTATCATTTGTTTTATATTATTTAAACCATTTCTCCACAATTGTAACAACATATGTGTTCACATTTTAAAGCCATCTGGGTACAAATACTGATTAAAGATACATGAAAGCAATTCATAGACTCTACCACAAGACCTAAATCTGAATTCAAATGTCAACATCCCAGGATGTTGACAAAAAAGATACTGACACTGGAGTTGGAGCTGTTTTAGGATGAAATAATTGAGTTCCAACGTGTGATGAATTTTATGGGGTCATATAATCAAAATCCATTTTTACATTGAAACCAACGGAGATTCAAAAGTTACGGTCATTCGGCGTGTCCACCATCGTCTCCGACTGTATTATGCAGACGACGCTGGCCACGCGTCTCGGACGATCCAATATGGCAACGGGAGTGCACCATTTTGAAATATTTTTAACAGTCATCGCCCGGTTAACGATGAAAATAATTGAAAAAATAGCATTTACAATTGGGGTGATTAGCCACCCAGAACGGTTTTGGATTGGAAAATTTTTCTTCTAACCTATGATGAATTTTTCAAAATGATTAGATCAACATTCGCGATTACGTGTTATTTCAATACGAATTCAAAATTTAGGTTTCCGCATGTCCATCGTCGTCTGGTATTATGCGATCTTTTTCATGGAACGCCCTCATCTGTGATTTTTTCCTTTAAATGCAATTGTTTTGTCCAATTACATTTATAGCCATGAAACTTAATAAGATATCTTACAAAGCAATATACGTTTCCTAATTACTTCAAAATCAGATTTTAAAATAAGTTGTCCTGATATCAAGACAGTTTATTTCCCGAGTGTTTTTTTTTCGTTCATTGAAATTGAATTCCATGGTTAGTGTTTCCGGTCGCGGTTACGACCGCAAATGCTTTACGAGGGTCGGTCAATAAGTAATTAAAGCTATCATGGTAATGGGATGCAAGGGAAGAGTGAATCTATTGAGTATTGAGGGACCGTGTGATCAATACAAATACAAAGTATATATGAACCTTTCCCAGCGGCAAAATAACGTTGTAACAACGTTGAAAAATCGCTGAATTAACATTGTATTTAAGTGTTTGGAACCACAGATTTCAACGTCATATTTCAACGTTGACTCAATTTATTTAATATACCAACATAATTTCAACTACGTAAACAAGAATTCAACATTGAATCAACGTTGATATATGATGTTGAATCAACATAACATTTGATAGAAAATGTGTTGATTTCTTCCTAAAGTGTACTTTGTGAAGCTTTTGTCGCACATCTGTATCTTTTGGCAACCAGGGAATGGTGGTGGTGGGCAGCGATTATATAATTATTGGATAAGAAACTCCCAAGACAAAACCCCGATTCTCTTGACCTTAATACTATAATAGTTTGTCGCAACTGGTCTAGGTGGCGGCGCTATTATTTTCAAATAGTTGGGGGGCTAAGGGATTATTTGATTCACATTCTTCTAAAAGCACCAAATTTGTCCCATATGTTGCTCATACACCATGGACTTAATGCTCATACCATACTCTTTTGATTTTTGATGGATGCCAAAATTGGAGCCTTCTTGGACGACCATTTGGCCAATTTCAATATGGCCGCCATACTGGGGGATCAAAAATTCAAATTGCTTCAATTAAGCTGACAAGCATACCAAATTGTTTGTCTGAACACAAGAATTCTAAAAATGTATAGTTTGCCCCACTTCCGATGTGTGGTTACTGAGATATTGAGCAAAAACGTGAAAAGGTAGTTGACCTTTGCTTTTGGGCAAAGGTCAACCTATAGGCGTATATAGGGATTGTGACCTTTTGACCCTGTATAAGGCACAAGAACGACTCCATGTGGTAACAACTACCATTTCTTGAACCCTTGTGATCTGACGAACAATTTGAGATGTCGTTTGTCAAAATCGGAGCATGTTCAAATTTTGACCCCCAAGCAAAGGTCAACGACCCACGTTTTGCTCAATATCTCAGTAACCACACATCAGAAGGTGAGCAAACTATACATTTTTAGAATCCTTGTGCTTGAGTAAACCTAAATTACAGTTAAAATAGATTTATGAGTCCAGGAAAGTCTTTCCTGATAGTCGAACTTCATAAGAGAGAAAAATATGTGTAAAAGTGGCACACATTATTATTATATAAATTAGAACAAGTTATCAAAATCCGATTTATCTTTCTGATAGATTTATTTTATTAAACATCATCATTACCGAACAGAAAATGAGACATAACATTATCAAGATCATAATAAATTATAACCGGTACCAAACGATATACTCTTGCACGTTTTTTTAACTACAAATTAAATCATAGTATATATGAAAGAAATCTTGATCATAATAATACTGTTATGACAGTAAGCTTTGTCCCCGTATAGAGGGAGGGCTCTGATTGCACTGATCTATAATACAATATAAATAAGTTATTAACTATTTACAAATCTTTCACTTTTTTATACAAAATAACTTATGATACACAATGATCGAAAATAATAACACAATGTTAACAAAAACACATATGGCATTGTATAAATGTGAACAACTCAAAAGAGTTTGTCGATAAATTTGCATAACAATGTTAACAATACGGACGGTTTTCTATGAATATCTTATTCATTCTAGCAGAGGTTAATACGGTTGTTTAATAAATGATGCGATATTGATACGTCATCTTGGCCGCGTCACCGCTTTATTCACTAGTAAGCAAAACGATTAAAATAAGAGTGATTAAGGTGGATACTTTTGAACAGTTGTTTCTTAAAATCATTATATTCTGAACTCAAAATAAAACCAATATAATGGACTGACAACCAGAAGTATGTTAACTCTTAGCTTTGAGACATGAATATACAGCTAAAGATCTGAAAAGCTATAGGCCCCTACTTCCGGTCGTCGCAGTATCTTGGCACAATGTCATAACAAACAAACAAATTAAGATTAAATCATGAAATGATATACACAAACATTTAATACATTTTTGTTTTTAAAAAACCAAACACAAAACAATAAATAAATAACAAACATATGGATGGATATTAACACAAACATAATTTCTCAAAACTTTTTCTGGGACTCTGGGACGGTTTTGTCCAAAAAGGGTCAACGGTCAAATCGGTATCTCAAAAATATTCATCTCCTCCGGGATAATACAAAACAATGGCGTGGAAATAATTATCATATTAAACGATCACTGATGAGGTAGTGCTTTTAATCGGTGATATATCAATGTTTCTTCAGCTATTTCGGAGAACGAGGAGCTTCATGAGGCTTAACATCTCATGGCTACTCAGGTTTATCGCATAGATTTTGCATACTCCATGTGGGCCGGTGTTAAATAAAGATGATTGATATAATTAACGTCACATGTTGTTCAGTTGGTTGTACACACCCGGTACACGAACGTTTGGTATGATAACGTCTCTGGTTGGACATGGGTTGCCTTTGTATAACTTTCCAATAACGTCAATGATGCTAATAATCAATGTTAAATACAATTTGTAACCAACCCGATCCAACCGAAGACACCTACAATTTATTTATATCAAATCATAACCAATATAAAACGTAAATGACGTACACATTGTTTCAAATGTTTATACTACTAGCGATAGTGATCAATTATTATATAAAGAATTGATGTCCAATTCAGCTCAGTTCTTTAAATACGCACTGTTAGAAACAAAATGCGAGAATGAAATGTTTCACGTCTTATAGTCTATTTGTGCCCGATATAAGCCTAATGGGCCTAAAAGTTCTCGTCACTGCGATCCTCGATTCCCCTGTATTTTTAACATCCCTGTATAATGTTGCCGATCGCAAGTTTGTGGTTGGGCAGTACGCTACTGGAAAATGTAGGTCTGTATTTATCAAACTCGGTGTGAGCGTAGTCGGGGGGGGGGGGGGTGTGTTTGGGTTGGTGGTGTAGTCCGCCATAGGATATTGTCGAAATCGGGTGGGTGGGAACACTCCTTCAAGATGGCGAACATATCGGGGTTGGACTAAGCTGTGGCGACATTGACCAATTATTGGGGAATGGCGACGGAGGAGAAGGCGTCATACCAAAGTTAAAGACAAATCTCTGAGGCGGTGCGTCGTGACGTCCACGAAAGCTGCTACCGATACCTTGAGGCAGTTTATGATTGGCATGGCAGTTACCAATCGGGAGTGATACACTTCTCGTCAGCCTAGTCGCTATGGCGGCCGCTGAATTTTCACTACAAGCAATGCTGCTGAAATCACGCGACAATTTCGCCTTTTTGGTGATACCCTCCAACGACGTTCCCAATGAAAGTTGACTGGCGGCAATCCGCGTACTCCTGGGTACCTGAATACTTATGTTAGGGACTCTTTCTTTTTGCCTCAGTTCGGTCTCGTATTTTGACAGTTGCATCATAAAACCCAGGTTAGGTGAGATGACTGCGCGGACTTTGCGCACGAATTCAAAAGCCTCTTCTAGACGCATGCGTCGTGATTTCATTAGATAGGCCAAGCAGACGGTAGCTGATCGACTGATGCCCGCGTAGCAGTGAATAAGGACTTTCCCGCCACAAAGTTTGACAGAATCTGCGAATGGACAGAAATCATAAATAAATTAGTCATACTATGTTATTATCGTATAGAAATATATATGAATTTTGCTGGTAGTAAATCTGTATAATCATTGGCCTGCCTCTATCTCGTGAATCGTGATGTTTATAATTTGGGGACCACAGAAAACAGCAATTTTTTAAACTAAATTGAAAGGGTACAGCCGACAATTTAAATATGCCTAGCAGCCTATTGAATGTTTGCCCGTTTTCGGCGTTTTTATATGTTAGAGTCATGAGGTCAAAATGCCACAAATTTGTCATGTTTGTGGAGATTTCCAAAAGAGAAAAATTAGGTTGAATATTAGTCTAAGTTATACACCGAATTCGATTGATAGGTCTATATTGTACATAAAATGTGTATTTTCGTCAACACCTTCTTGAAACCATGTGGTGTTGTAACAAAGATCGAAATTGCGTTCACCATGTTCACATTCATGTATAAACTAGTCGTACCGTGCACTGCAGTGCGCATTGGCTCAAATATTAGTTTATCACTGACGCAATTATGGGAATTTACCGCAGTAATCGCTTCAAGTAAAAGGGTAGCACATATAGATAGTGCTTATTGGAGAGGTGACAGATTCTTACCGATAAATTCCGCTGCCTCATCAAACCAGCCCATTAAATCGGCATCCCCGTCATCATTCACTGGAATGTGCTTATACTTGAAGGAGCTAGGAAAGTAGTTCTGACAACACGTTGATACATTCACTATCGCGGTGATTCCATGTGCATCTAGAATATCCTTGCGCGATGCATGACACACGCTGCCCAAGAATAGATACTGAAGGATTTGCACCGGGTCGGGTCTCTCATAATTAGGTCCGGCACTCAGCGGACTGCACACTTGCATAGGTGATGGGCAGGGCGAGGAGGCAACGTTGAGGAGGGTGTTGCTTGCCAGTGGTCGAGTTGGTGTGGACAGTGTTAACATGGGTGGCAGTCGTTTGGGTTTGAGCTTGTTAGGGCTATTCATGGCTGGTTGCTCTGTGTTGACGCAACAGTTTTGGGACAGAGGTGGAAGAGAGAGTGTAAAAGGTGGCAGACGTTTGGTTTTCAACTTGTTAGGGCTGTTGATGACTGGTTGATCCGTGCTGATACAACAACTTTGAAAGTCACGTGAGAACCTCTGAAATCCACCTGTAGAAATGACAAGAAATGAGGAAGACATTAACATTTGAAAACAGACACACTACATTTAATAGTTTAAAAACAGTCGGGCGGCGGAAGTAGGGGGCGCTAGAGGTACTAAATTTTAATTCTGGACTCCATCGATTATGGGGTGGGGGCGGTGGGATGGTGAAATATTTAGTTCTATTGCATGGGGTGCTTGGCAACGACGCAGAGGGGCCTCGGAATTAGTTTAGGGGACACGTTCTCCGCGTCCCCCGCCTTATCTAACAACATGATCGCGATGGTCGAATGAAAAATCAATGGCTTCATTGGTTCATTTGTGGTCATAAATGGTAATTAGAAGATGGACATTGCCCCAACACTTCGACACTAATGACTGTCAGGATTTTTAATCAACCAACCATTGTTTTAATGATGTAGTATTTTCTATAAATAGCTCTTCATGCGGGACTTTCAGTGACTAGTATCCGGTAAGAAATCTAGCCCGGAAATCTAGCTCAAGTACAAGCATCTATTATATCTTTTCTTAAACTGTCATTTCAGACAGCGGATCGGATGTGGGCTCGGTGAAACATTTGAAAGATACATGTTTTTTATTTTAATTTTAGCTTTTAAATGACTATGCCAGTGCCATTTTTACAAATCAAAATAAGGCTAGCTCGACCTTTTTCGAAGAATAGCAAGGGCCGGGGCCAATCTGATTAAGAGTATGGCACGCCATTGTGACCATAAGTCTTAATGTACACGTTAGTATGAAACACGACCGGCATGCATGCACACGCCACATATTGTATCTATAGTCACTTAGAAAGATAAATGTATATCAAAAATTATACACATTGAAACCAATTCTTTATATAAATATTTACATTAAACGGAAGTTCGTGCCCTTCACGTGAAAAGAAATACAATATATGACACAGTTATTCCTAGTTATATTTTTATAACAGTCGTGGTTTGTTTGTGTCAACTGTCAATGCCATATCCACAAAAACGGAAGCCGAATTGAAATTGTGCTTGTATTGTTTCGACCTCTAGGGCTAATTATTCTTTTCATGATTTAATATTTAGAACATTTGTTTTATAATGCAATATTGTGACAGGAAAAAAAGAGAGAATATTTGAATACACGTATGATTAAATTGGGATGAAACGTCCGAACCTTAAATTAAAATGTTGATGTTGTGCCCAATATGCCATAAAATGCCTTAACAGTTCTTATCGTGATCAAGTTTAAATAGCTCTGAACTGATGGTCGTTATAGCATGGTCAGGGCGGATATTTAACATTGAACATGTTGAATTAACAAATAATGACCGTCGTCGTCGTCAGAACAAAGAATATAGAACATAATATCTGCTACAGTTTCAAAATTCCATATTCTTTCATATTCTTCCCAATGTCAATATCATGTCATCATCTGATCATGGTCATTGTCAAATTCGAATTCAAATTGTACTTTTAATTGAATGGTGGTTTGTTTATGTAATGATTCGTTAACAATTGTTATTGCATTTGTTTATCTCGACCAATCATGAATCAAATCAGGTTATAGTCAGTAAATAGGTTTGAATGATTGAATGAGACATGGTTCGAATGAGAGTATACACTCTTATTCTTGATTAGTCAAATGTTCCGTGTCATTTCTTTTTGACACATGTTTGTGTTACACTGATCAATTTATTGGTCGTTATGCGTCTGAAATGAGTTGGAAAAATGTGTCACCTTTTTTTGACACTGAAGTGTGTCAAATGGAACAAATATCCGGGTCAAAATGATCATTTGAATAGTATTCCGATTCAGATTTAACAAATAAAATGATAATTTTGACCCGGATATTTGTTACATTTGACACACTTCAGTGTAAAAAAAGTGACACATTTTTCCGCGTTATTTTGACTAAAAAGTTGTAGTTTCCCCACGGACTAATTTTCTGTGTCAGATTTGACCATTTCCGTGTCAAATTTGACTAATCTAGAATAAGAGTGTACGCCGCCGGGGTTAGATAGGGAGAATCTTGACGTGATCATCTTGACTCGTTTAATTTTTTTACTAATACTTTATCTAGCCGTACAGTGGTTCAAAATGAAGTCGGATCCTTAAGTGCAAACAGAGAGTGACATTGCGTATGATACAGTGACGGTTAACTGTCACTGGTATGAACGTCTGTTCACTTCGGGCGTGCTTTAAGATCGTGAAAAATGATGGCATATAGGTATAGGCTACGTGGCCCGGCCGATTCATGTGAGTCTAGGCTATAGGCATTGTACTGGTTATATTTAGTTCAAACGTGATATAACCGGACGAGTCATATTTATGTTAAGCCCAAGCCAAACATATAAGACACATCGACAGTGACTAAAGAGGACATGCCTTCTAATTAGTGTAAACAACATGACGAGGCCTATATATTAAATTATAAGACACTGAAGATATGAATAATTGTAATCTATACACTAAGTCATACACATGCCTAGTTGTAAATCTCTGAAGGAGTCAAGTACATCCAATGGACCATAAATGAACATTGACAGTAAGCTTCCTTGTTTATCAAATTAAAACTTTAAGGAAATTGAATTATCTTTGTAACGTTGTTAAATTCTGACAAATACGCATGCGTCAACATCCCCCTTTGCTCTTTCCCCTCCGGTGAAGCTCAATTGTAGCCATGTGTTCTGCGTCCTGTGTATCCTGTTAAAGGATGCGAAAAAGGATGAAAAGGGTGTCCCACGGGGCTCCCTAAATGGTCATGTTGCGCTGTACTAACGCTCAGTCATAGGGATACTGTTTGGATTTTACAGAATGAGCACCTCACATTGATATGACATTGCCAAACATGATTATATAACAATAAAACGACACGAATGACGGCCTGTCAAGTACGTTGTCGTTACCATATATAGCATGATGTAGGCTCTGTAGCAGCAGAGCTAGACTATGCAGGCTAGAGCGACTACAGCCTATAGGACACGGCAATGTATACTACCCTAACAATACATACGATTTCGTAGTATACTGTAGGCCTATATCAAGTATACAGAGGGCCTACAGCCTAGTCTAGGCAATGTCATGGAAATGCATCAAGTAAGTCACGCCATGACAGTATGGACTGTCATGACGTGACTTATTTGATGCATTTATGCTTTTAGAGTTCGTCCGCTCCTCCTGCTAGCACTATCGCCTTACTTAGGGAATATAATATAAATCTAGCTACATTGACCCTATTCCGTTTTCATTGAAGCTGGAAAACATAACCATTAACTCTATTCCGCTTATGTTCCCTATTGGCATGATTGGGGAAGTCAAACGTTATCTTGATGTTGATATGCGTCTTCCCCTTCAACCGGCCGCCAATAACCCTGATGTGTTTCTTCCTCTAAAAAGCGCGCCAAAATGGATTAGATATCCGTGCATATCCGCTGCAGCTGTGTGCATCAACAAACATTTTATGGATATGTGTAGGCCTATATACACGGCCGGGAACATGGGGAATAGAGAAAAGTATATAGGGGGCAATAATATCGTAAACGGGATACTAATAATTAGCATATTATATGCGTGTATTTCATTAGAGGTTCTTTATCTTTAGAGTAAAAGTATATTAGGATATCAAATGTGTAAGTTTGAAAGTAAAATAGGCCTATGTGACATCAAAATAATATGAAGGTGGTATTTATAATATTAATGCATAGCGGAATTGGTAAATTGGCCGTGCACTTTATACTGGGTAGGCCTATTCATCAGCGTATCAAAATAAAAATGGGTCAAAAAACCGGAGAGTTTATAAATAGAAACCATAACTGCTTGATATTTGGGAACATGACGGTCAATATAATTGACCACAATCGGTGAAATATTGAGACCAATCCAATGTTAACCTTTGGAAATACAAAGGTTTGAATAAAGTGTGTTCAGAACCCGTTTGTCCCGATTTTAGCAATTTACCACTACTGCGTTGTTGTATCTATGTGCGCTGTGTGTATGTTTCCCCTTACAGGCTTACAGGCTTACATAGCAAAGAACGTTCTGTTTTAAACTTCATTGTTTAAGTTATAGATTTCATTATTCATGTTGTACTCTTTCTTGGTAAACGAGCAGGTGCTTTTCTTTGAATAACCATATTTTTGTAAAAGTATTCCCGATTTGAAAAGGGGGAATTGCAGGTATATTTTGGATCAATATTCAGCATTAGATAGAAATACCCATTGCAGTAACCTTGTTATTAAAAATGTACAAAAACAGCCTATGTTATAGAGCGCCCTGATACCCGGACTCTAATTTGATATGAATGACTTCTTAGTTATAATATGGCTGGTTTCCAATTCTAAAAAAAAAAAGTTTTCGACCTGCTTCAAAGCACGGCAGTGTCTCAGAAGGTTATTTGACTGATTTTTCAGTAAAATGTCACTCATAATGTATTTACAATTGTTTAAATCCCTTAATATGACGAACAATATGTTTCCTGCCATACGACATTGTAAATATTAAATTCAAAGGCAAAACGTTGATGAAGTCAGAGCCAATAAGCAAATGCAACACATATAGGCGTCAGACTGGTCTCACAGTTTCACCACTGAAGGTCAGATATATTTACATTGATATCCATCCTTACATGAACTTGCTATATGTTTCCTACTTTTTCAGTTAGGCCTATATGTAAGCTCTCCAGTTTTTGGACCCAGCTAGGTTTTTTGGGACACGCTGTACAATGTGAACAATGCAACGTCTTTCAAAACTTGATGTCCGATACTCGACTCCGAATGGACATGGAATGGATTACTAGTATAATGATGTGTATTGGTTATTTGTTAGACATGTGTCAATGTGAACTGTACACATTCCAAACAACATTCCCTCTACCATGTCTACCAACATGAAACATTAATTTTGTTCCATACATTTGTATACGTATAGAACGGTACGTACAATTTAAATGGTTATGGTTTAATACTGTCATTGCAGCCAACCGGCTGCTGAATTGGCAATTACAAGTATGCACAAAATAAACATTGAAAATGCGCAAGAATTATAAAATAAAAAATGATTTAAAATATACATTAAAAACATACCAGGTTACCACAAGAAACACAACATTGAGCAAGTAAAAAGCCCGGTATTCTGATAAATTCTATAGATGACCAATATTCCTCCAATCAGGTACAACTCTAAACATAGGTCCTCTGGTACATGGCAAATCAGGCTAATATAATACTTGGTAAATTGATATAGAGGACACACATAATACAGGTCTAAGTCATTCTAACGAACGTTGCCGGCTAAAAGGCGCGACTTACACTTGATAGTTTGTCTATAATTACATTGAAAAAAGTTAATTTCATTATAGTCTGATAATTAATTGTCCTATAATAGCTGCATATAATATCATACCCTGCATACCATCACACGGAAGTTGTGATTGCAATAAATAGCTTCCCCTTTTAACCGCAAATTAGACATGTCCGAAACTTTCCCGCGCAAAATAATTCCAGAAAATAATACGCTGATGTCATTGAAGCAATAATGTACTGGATTTCCCCGCGCAAAATAATTTGATTTCATTGCAGCCTAAACCCATACAATAAAATGAAACAATTATGCTCTGTACGTTCCCGCGCAAAATAATACCCATATGTCATTAAATTTGAAAAACTAACGCTGCTCTTTTGAAACAATGTACATGTACTACGTTATATTTTCTTGAAATAAGCACGTACGTCTTTGAAATTGGAAATCAGCGGGTGGAGCTGTGTACGAATAAGAAATCAATCGAGAATTTAGAATTCCTCCACTCCACGCATAAAAACCCAAATAACTCAATGACATTAAAACAAAGATCTATAGAGTTTAATTTTACTACATTAACGCCTGAAATAAACAATAATATGAAAGCGGAAGGGGTGTTTTCCGGATTGATCGAATATCAATTGAACTGACTACACTGAAAGGAATTTAGAGAGGCTTGTGGGAATTATTATTATAAAGTGTGAAACGTAACCAAAGCAGTCTAAAAGCTATACATTCAAATGTATTATGTTTGATTTGTATCACTGAACTTACGGCATTGAACGTGACAAATTGTCGGGTTATTTTAAAAACAATTTTGTCTGGCAAACGCAAGATGAGTCATTTAATTGTCTAAAGAATAAATAAAACCGCAAATCGGTGATAATAAATGACAGTTTAAAACCGTATGTTTTGTTATTGGTATTAATTTATTTATTCATTTATTGATTTTTAATGATCTTGTTTAAATATTTATTAACCATTATTAATAATTCATTTATGTTTATTTATATATTTATAAGGCCAAACAAAGAAGAAGAAAATGCTGTGCGATTTTATTTTATTTTTAGAAAATAGGCTATGAGGTATGCGATTTTTTGTTACTAATCCAAGCTCACAGGTAACTTTTTTTTTAAATAAAAAAATAAATTTAAAAAAAGAAAGAAGTTTTTAGGCCTCATCGCATAGACCTACGCGCCGTAAGCTCATCTCAAATACGGGCGGGCTTCTGAGACAAACCTTCTTCGTTGTTTGACCTAATGTGTATTTATTTATTTATCTATTCATTCATTTATTTAATGTTTGTTTATTTATTTATTTATTTGTACATAGATTGATTCTCGTATGACTGCTTCTTGTATGACTGTTATTACGCCATGGCTTTACCCCCTATCGTATTCCCACCCATTTTCTCAGGAATAACATTTGCTGCAAAAAGAACTTTCATACACATCGAAGAAATTGTAATAATAGTATCAATGGGTGCCATTTCTTATATAAATACAAACATCCCAACCCAACATAAAGTCGCCTTATATATTGGCGCGCAATGCAACATGAAGACATTCAATACAAACGAGTTGATTAGGAACCGTCGTTAATTGGCTTTGAAATTAATTAATTCCCCCTGTACAACTTCCGTATTGTGTGTGTATTAATTGGTTACTGAAAATAGATTCTCTGCCTGAATTAAATTCCTTTATAATGACTTGATAACGCCATACTTACCATGCTGGATTTCCAAAAGAGGACCTCTTTCCTAGAAAGATTGTCATACGCAACGCAAAATTAAAATAGTACATGTAATTGTTCTTATTTTAGAACTACGCCATGTATTTAGCTATAAACCCCTATTTAAGCTGCCGATGTATGTAGCCGATTGTATTGAGTTCGCCGATTTTTAAAAAATTTAATAGGGTAATGCGTGGTCAGAGTTAGGATAATACGGTTTTAGGGTTACTATGGTATAAGGAAATGGTTAAGAAATAAGGTTTAGGCATAAGGGTGACATGAGAAATCGGCTAATTCTAGTACAACGGCATAACTGTATTTAAAAGAAGATAAGACATGATTATGTATTCATCGTGCACCGTTTTCATGTAATGCATACATAACACCTATGATTTTAGAAACAATCAAAGACCCTATACATAGAATCAAATGTAATTTACCTTTGATCTTTAAATTGTACTTAAAAATATGTTATTTGTCCGAACATATAGGAACATCATTTCCTGCTTATAAAATACGAATTTAGTTTAATTTCACTATATATAAATAACATGTTCATCCCCGGGTTTTGTCACTACGTTAAAGATTCCTAATCAACATTATTAAAATGTTCATATACCACCGCAATTAGAAAGCAAGAGCAGGAAGTCGACATGCTATTAATCATGTTATTAATGCAAGATGATGATGTCCATCACTATTAATAGATGACGATCGTTTAATTGCAGAAGATTGCTGATCGTAAACAAACTGTACTTCCGGTATTTCGTCGCATAAAAACAATCACTTTTAAAAGCAACGTAAAAAAATCCAAAACCAACGCCCTGACTTCGATGAAAACGTAATGCCATATGGCATTCTGAATGAAATGTCGAAATAGTGAGCCTATTTTGAATTCCCCATTTATATCACATAACCGCCTCATGGGTGTTGCAATGTTTGTTGTTACAAACCACAATCATCATTATATGGTCCCTATTGGCGTTTTTGTACACCAAAATACATTTATATATTTAATTTGATATTATCTCATATTAAGTAGGCGAATATCAGGATTGGCCAGTTATTTTGAACGCATTTGTTTGTATGTAAATGAAATACAATCTCTCTAGATCATCATCACCATGTGACGTCATGAAATACTTGTTTCACCATGTTCACGGCATACATAATTTATTTATGCAAGATCACAAAATGATATTATTGCTCAAACCTCACGTGACGTCATAGAAAGATAAGACACGGTAGTCAACCCGCGTTTTTCATCCACCATTGTTATATTAACATAATATATTGCACACATATTCCAATTTTCATACAATAAATACGACCACTTAAACATCAAGTTTTGTATTCAAATACTCATAAATTTCATAAATTTTAAAATAACTAGAAGGGACATCGATGATAATAATACATATAAAAAGTACCACGACCGGTTTGCAAAGGATATAATATATCACATATTTATTATAAGGTCTATAAAAATATTTACCAAATGGCACGTGTAGTTCAGATCTTCACATTAATATATTAAGTTATGTTCATATGTTCCAATAATATAACAATCATAATATTTTACGCTATTATACATTTTGCACGAGTATGTTCACGAGGGACTGTATAAAATATCCACTGATAATAGGCAAAGTAACAAAAATGTTTAGCGTCCTCATTTTTCCAAAAAGGAAGGAGGACTTCCCCCTTTAAAAAAACACGTTTCAATGCAAAGTCGCCCCTGCTTTGTGATAAACTTGGAACGGAGGAGGTCCCTTTAAATTATGTTTATTTCATGGGTCTGAAGGGTTGGTCACCACACGAAACTTGCTTAAAATGCTTATAAGAAAAGAAGCATAGCTGTCTGTAACAAACATCTCAAACTCTGAAACACCTGAACAAAATAGCTATGAACGAAATAAAGAGAAAAAGAAAATTGAAGAAATAAGCAAGCGGAAGGGGACGCTAAACATGTTTTTTTTAAATTTATTTTACCCTTACGCGCGCGAATATCTACCAATTATTCACGAATTAATTTATGCATAAAATACACCACAAACCACAACCTTTTGATGACTATATGATATAAAACAATGCAGTGTGATGTGTGCAGTGTTGCCGCTAAAGCTACATATTGTGCTAATGTAGCCTAAAATTGTGGGTAAAAGTATTCCAGCGTTTAATTCATTAAGTCCTGACATTTTTTGAATCCGATAGTTTAATTTATTGAAATCAAAAATTTACAAAAGCACATTTAAATCCGTACTTCTGGAACAAACTCTAAATCAGAATATTTAATCGAATATTTAATCGTATAGTTGGCAACACCGATAAGGCGGTATACGCGTATTAGTAGTTAATCATTGTCAATTTATTAGTAGGCTTTAAAATATTCAATTAGATATCAGTTTCAAATTCAAAGCCATGCAGAAAAGAAGAAAAATTGTCTTTTTTCTTTTGCTGTTTCTCATTCATGATGTATGTAAACATGTTCAGCTTTTTTGTTTCCTAATTTTATTTGAAAAACAAACATATATTTGTGCCTTATGTTTTGTTTTGTATATTTGTATTAGTATTATTATATTAAAGCGAACAAATTTAATGTATTTATCACCGCCCCCCCCCCCCCTCCTCCCCACCCAAAGGTAATGTGTTGCACTAAAATTCATAATTTAAATAATATGAAAGTCCAACTGTTTTTGTACACGATGTTGTATGAGAACCCGTGTAGTTAAATGCATTTCGATTTCATATTAATAGTGGAATGTCTAGATAATCAAATCGGTACCATCATAAATATTTATCATAACTTTCAACCTTTCTATAAATACATATCACAGAAGATTCTGTTGATAGATGGCCACGATACGATGAAGCAAGATATATAAGGAAGATATTAAACTTGAGTTGTTCCCTTCGGATGAAACGTGCAAGCATTTTAAGTATGCCTGTGGATAATTTGAATGCTGCGCTTCCGGTGCTCTTCCGTCACAGTTTACCACTCTTATATTTCTATTTTATGGGGAATCCGCCTTCCCGGTGTTTCATAGGCCTATCTTTTTTATAATACATAAATCTCGGGTAAAATTCCCAAAGTTTCCACCGATAACATTGTCCGGTATGATTCATCCCAGTCCCACCACTACCACCAATTACAATAGCCCTACACTGCCATCAATTGGCAATACACTGTAACATCCCACCACTGCCACTGATGATTTATAGTATCCCTATCCCACCACTGCCACCAATTGACAATAATATCTGACACTAACACCAATGACCGTAACATCCAGTACTGCCACCAATGACAATAACATCCCACCACTGCCATTAATTGGCAGTGACATCCCACCACTGCCATCAATTGGAAATGACATCCCACCACTGCCCCCAATTGGAAATAACATCTGAAACTAACAACAATGACTATAACATCCCATACTGCCACCAATGACAATAATATCTCACAACTGCCATCAATTGGCAATGACATCCCACCACTTCCACCAAGCAATTGGTAATGAGATCCCATCACTGCCACCAAAAGGCATTAACATCCAACCGCTGCCACCAATTGGCAATAATGACATACCACCACTGCCACCAATTGGGAATACTAACATCCCAACACTGCCACCAATGACAACATCCCACCACTGCCACCAATTACGAAAGCCCACCACTGCAACAAATTGGCAATAACATCCCACCGCTGCCACCAATTGGCGATAACATACCACCGCTGCCACTATTATTACATATTATTATCTAGGCTTTCTAAATCATTTCAATCTGTAATAGAGGCAAGGCATCAACAAGAAACATTCACCAGGAACCCATTGTTGTTCATGAAAAGGGTCTTTGGATGGGGGGTTTTTGATATGGAAGAGCGGATGATATGAATTGAACTTGAACGAGCGCGCGCACTTTTCTATCAGCTATGTAATAATAGGCCCAATATAAATATACCCATTGACAAACTCAAATCGGCTGATTAAATAATAACTGTTAAATAGATTCCAGCTGTTAAAAGCCTCCAATTTCAATCCCCTGTTTTATTACATTTTTAATCCCCTGTTTTATAGGTAAAATACAATAGACCTAAATAGGACTCGGAAGTGGACACACTCGAAAGGGTATTGTTCGATATTTATAACAGGATAGTAAACACTCATCAACAAACTCTTAATCTGGTTATTATTATGGCTCGCACAATTCATACATTATGCGCGTTAATTTTCCCACACTCCCGGCACAGCTTTTCGGGCGCACACCTGTCGAGAGAGGAAGAGCTATCGATCGAGAATTTAGATTTCATATCCAATTCCCATTTTCAATATGAATAAAGATCATAAATGTATAAAGTTTCAAAATCCATATCATATCTTTCCTATGAATATGGAATATGCCCTAGCTATGCCGGTCCGTGTTATAAAAATATAACATAAACTTTGCGGACCGCGTAAAATATATAAAGTTTGTTGAAGTCGTCTAATCCTGCCTTAAAACTGTTCTTAAATAAATGGAACACTCATTTGCTTTAAATTACATTATAATAAAAACGCCTGGAATTACTGTATTATCCGACTTCGGTCTCTCTAACTTTAAGCAGCTGCTAATACTGCTAAAAATATCCGCAATCAGGATCTAGAAATTACCGGAGAGCCTATGGCATTAAGAATTCATAATGAACTTGAGGCACGCGCGCTCGCACATATCGGCTGATTTAAGTTTACATCCATATTTATATTTGACTGAGAAAATGTATAAGAGAGTTCCTTTAGAATATAACTCTACCAACACATTGTTTTCGATTGGAATTTGGTCAATATACGAATACCATTGTGTTAAGATGTCATTTGAATGCCATCAATCCCTTGTAAATTCGAATTCTGAGTTATATATAAATCAGTTGGAAGATGGAGTTTAACAAATTCACGGTTTGAATCAAATATAATTTAATCACCTCAAACGAAGGGTAGTGGGATCGTCATAATTAGTGGTTAAAAAGACAATGATAAAATGTGGGCCACGTCATGTTTTATCATCTTCCCTGGTGTAATAATATGAATTACATTATGTAAATTAGGTGATGATACATACAGTGCACTATAATTTGGATACAACATGGATTTGACTTATGAACTTCATAAGCATAATGCACAGAAATATCAAGAAGTATAATATTATTAATGTAAGTCACTTATTTAATTTCTTTAAAAGAAATACCTCAGATGCAGAGTGGATTTGCTTCTTGGAAGGAATTCTGCATACAATTGATCATAAATAATGTGACAAGGGCTTAATGATTAAAGGATAGTTATTGATATTAAAAACACTTGGTAGAAATAGGCCTAGTTTTTAGCATCTGCTAGCTTCATGCTCCGACGAGATGCTCCCCCACCTGAGAGCGATTTGCACAATGTTTTGTTACTATAGATTTTAATTTAGCGATACAATATGACATCATATACAATGTACTTAGGGATTTATAATTACCTTCGAGAAAACAGACTTCGGTTGTCAAATGGCTAATGGGTTCGTCCAGAAGCGTCTGTAAAACGGGCTGCATATCCCCGTCTCGTCCTGCAGACACGTCTTCAGAGTTCTCATCGTAAACAACCACTAACGAAAACACACCGGAAAGTAGCTCGTCCCGAGTGTCCGGACATGTCAAGATGTGTTTCAGCGGTAGGGAACCCTTACAACGACGGCGAAGAATCCGCGGGAAGTGTATGTTGTGTGAGCCGCGTATATGATTAGAGTTGTAGGCTAAAAACGGGCGACAATCGATGGTTAGAACTCGCCTTTTGTCATCGTTGCAAAGAGCAGATTTGAGTTCAGTCGTAGATAATCGTCTTACTTGAGCAAGAACCGTCATTTTTGTTGGCAAATTCACGCGTATGATCAAATTCAATAACGTTATAGAGTGTGTGTCTTATAATGCTATGCTATGACCTCCACAAGCATCGCCAACACGAGCAACTCAGCTGTTTACAATGGTAAGAATGAATGGGTGTCGTCACAGAGCAAACCTGAATGAAATGGCTGAACCGCAGCACACTGTTCTTGGATTGGTCATCATATTATCATAATCTATATATGGCAATCACTAATTAACATGCGTTAGTTTTCATTGGCCAATTCCTTGGGGTCATAGTGAATAGTCTCTTATACACAGAAAAGTGTCCTTGAATAACTACTATGCTTGTTTAATGTGTACAGGTAGCCTTGTGTGTGAATGTAGCGTGAGAGACGGCTGCTCGGCTTTGGGGTTTCCCATTCATAAATTTCCGATATACCACAGCCGGAAATATGGGCGGCCAACGGGTCGAAAAATAACGAAAAACCACAATGAAGCCTTTCCCCATGATTTATTTATGGGTTAGTATTATCTGTAGAGACTAAAGTACTATTTATAGATTTGATTAATGTCCTGGCTCTAAACCCACTGGTCACCCATTAAGTGACTTTCATTGAAAATTAACACTCAAGACTTGATTGAAAATAACACTCTCTTTAAAATAAAAAAGACCCACATTTTCTGGACAATTTTGCAAATGTATCACCCAAGACCATTTTGGGGGGCATTTTGGCACCTGTAACCCGACCGTGACTTATACTTTTTGGTCGTTCTCTCTACCCAGTCTCAGGCTTTACAGCAAGTAATCAGTAGCGTAACTAGGGTCTTCAATTTTGGTGGGGGCATGTGGGGGGGGGACAGACATGTCATCAGCCTGGGGGGGGGGGGGGGGGGGGGGGGGGGGGGGCATATATGACTATTTTTTTTAAAGTATACATATGTACACATATAATTTGTCATTTTATTGGGGGGGGGGGGGGGTCAGGGGGCAAGCCTTCATGCAGGGGAGACAATGCACCTCCGCCCCCCCCCCCCCCCCCCCCCGGCTCTGGCTACGCCACTGCCAGAAATTATTTCCAACATTTATTTTGCCATCGCTTTTCCAATTAAAGGGGCACTGAATGCATGATTGCCGATAAAAATTACATTTTCAATAGATATAGGTATAGGAACCATGTCTGTAATGGTTATTTTTTGGGGAAATGTTGAATGATAGCGCTAGATAGAAATATGGTTTAGTTTGTCGTGGTTTGTTTGTTGTTTGTTTGTTTGCTATAGTGTTTGTTTGTTTGCTATAGTGTT